>JAGDQP010007714.1:49186-66046 GCA_022664845.1 Lepisma saccharinum | reverse complement strand
AAAAAAAATAATAAAAAGGAAACTTTTCAAAGACAAGCTTTTCTTAAACAATTCATACTAAAAAGTAAAAAATATTTTATTGTGCATGACTCAAAATAAAAGGATGCTACGTGTTCTCATATACAGTGAATTGGCGCGGCCCTTGCTTTTCTTTTTATTCATGCATAAATAAAATTATTTATTTTATTTTTTAGTACAAATTGTTTAAGAAAACCATGTCTTCAAAATGCTTTGTTATTGGTTTTTGACAGTGTAAGGATATAAATTAAGATACATAATTTTATGAACTAAATGAAGATAAAGACATATGAAACACAAATAGAGGTTCATAAATGCAACTTGAACCATTTTGTTTTTCTGGAAGTGGAGTAAGATATGGACATTACTACCAGTGTTTCTCCCAGAAGATTTTATTCGAGGGGGTTTGTGGGCGGCGGCTCATGAAAATTATAAATATTAACTCCGATGTATTACAATATAAAATAACAATGATATTACTGAACAATATGTCATAGCTTAGCTAACCTAAAGAAAAGCATAACGAATATATATATAGAATATGTTATAATATACGTATTTCAGTATATGTATAAATAATAGAACTGTTGAGACTAGTTCTTTCGGGGGCGGCGGTTGAAAACTTCCGGGGGTAATCCCCCGAAAGTATGACTGAAATAAATCGAGATTACTACTCATCATTACTAACTCCCTCATCAAAGAATTACTTTAACACTGCGAGAAATAAAAAAGTCGATATGTATACATTTCTTCTTAAAGTTTATAATCCATTTTTTTTTTCGTGTCCGAACTATGAATAAATTCATAGTTAACATATGTATTTCCTCCATTACACAGCTACTGTATATGGGATGCTTAATGCATATATTTTCTTTGACTATCTGAAAGCAAGAATTGACACACTAAAAAAAATCATCCTGTTTTATGACAGTCAAACTACAGTACTATAGGAAAACTCATAAATATTTATACGACGGAAAACATCAGTAAACCAGATCAAAATTAAATATTTTTAGTATCTGTAAAAGGAACTGTATCGTAGTATGGGAGTACTTGTTCCGCATAGAAAACGGTTTAAACTAGCAACAACAAAAAAATGTCTTTACTTCCACGACAAAAATAGCAATGAAAACAATAATAATAAAAAAAGTATCTACTGTGCGGTTTTCTATAGATAATAATTCACTTTATTGTTTCCTTCCAACCGTTTTCTTTATCGGAAATATACGAAAAAAAACGGAAACGGGTTTCGAAGGGAATAAAAACCGAGGTTTTCTTAAACTTATAGATCTGAAAGTTTTACGTGAATTGGAAAGCGCTGGTCCCAACGTTCTCAGCTGCTCTTAAACTTTCGTTACACAATAGCAAGTCTCGTTAAACGGCAGGATTTTCCGCAGAGCCCACATCTCCTGAAGTCTCATGGTTTTAACCTTATGTCCTAGCTTCGTTGGGGAGAGGAGGGGGGACTGGAGAGTTCTTTCCTGGGAGAAGGGGAGAGATGATGTGGAAAGGAAGGAACCAGGCGGACTGTGGTCTTACTTTTCATCGCTCCCAAGAGAACAAAGTTTCCGAAAGCAGTTGAGCTGTAGGAAAATCGGACGAAGCTTTGGATACTGAGAATTTTCAAGGGAAGGGGGAGGAGTTGGACACGGGGGTAGGTCTGAGAGATAAGGGGATGGTTGACGCTGAAGGATTCGTCGACCGGAACCACAAAGTTTAGTCGTTTGTATACCAAAGTTGTAGAAAACTGTTTAAGCATATTGATTTTTCCTATAAGAACATCAGTCAAAAAGTACGTAACTTCTTTTCGTTTTTTGCTTTAAACAAAGAAAACATTAATAATTTTATCCTTACTTTTACGACGAAGACTTGGTGGAAAGTATACACGTGGGACAAAACATTAGTCGTAGAGCCCCCCTCTCTCGCAAGATTCAAGATATATTTCACTCCTGCCATGAATACTGAAATAGCAAAGTATTGAACGACATTTTTCATTTCACGTATTGACCTGAAAGTGAAAGTTAAAATTAGAAATTTTCTTGTACTAAAGTTTACATATCACACAAACTGGTATTATCTGTATAAATAAAAAAAAACACATTAACACAGAACCTTTCAGATATAATAAATTCTGATCAAGACCAAATTTGAATATCGGTAGAGTATCTAGCAAAATTCCAATATATATGAGGTCAGTAACTCATATGTGGAGGATTAGTAGAAATATTACTATGACCTTCAGGCATTGCAGGATAAGGTCGGCGTGCTTGTTCTCATTTGGAACTCATGGCTTTAGATTATTTCTACGAATACAAAAACAAACTACTTTGTGAACTCCAGGATTCGACTTCCACAAGTGTTCTGTAACATAAACGTCACCATAATGCTAGAAATTTTTAATTTCATTTACGGGCCTCTAAGTAACTTTGGTTCAGATCATCACACGAATGTATCGACTTTCAGTATGTGAAATCTCTCATTAATTATCAACATTGATTGAATTGTTACTAAGCTAAACTAAAATTAATTTAAATGTATTTAGAAACTAGAATAAGTACCCGCCCGTTCTAACAAGGAAACATCCCCAAAGCGACACACTCAGATTTGAATGACATTTTTACAGTTGATAATTTTCAACGTGAAAAGAAATAGTGTAAGTTCCTACGTTTCGCAGTTTCCTCTAGAGCGAGCTAGATGATGGGAAATTTATGTGATTTCCTTGTAAAATATATTGAGTGATTCAAATGTGGACCATATCATTTCTACAGATGTCACGCAACATGAACGTAACCATATCAAATGTGAATGAGACAAATTACCGTATCTCTGATGAATTCTACTTTCTCCGTCCGCCATCTTGGATTCATCTTATACATTTTTTTTTCAAATGGCAATAGAAGCAAGTGACATACCAAATACACCTGCAATTTTCTCACAATGTCACTGGTGACATTAGATTTACCATATTTCTAACCGTTCTCGAGATATTGCGTGTTACATTTTATATCTGGTATGTATTGAACTCTCTATATGATTTACACATAATTTCTACAGGTTATACAGAATATGAACGTATCCATATGTAATGTGAATGAGACCAAGTACTGCATCTCTGAAGCATGCTACATGCTCCGTCCGCCATCTTGGATTCTACCTATTTTCTACAAGTAAGAATAGTGGCAAGTGACATATCAAATTCCTCTGAAATTTCCTCAGGAAATCGCTGATGTAATTTATTTACCGTATCTTTAACCAGTCTCAAGTTATTACAAGCTAATTAAATAAAATATTGTTTTTAATTCCATAGTCCTTCAATTACCACTACTGTCCAGTCTCTGACTCCCACGCACAGGGCAACGATGTTCAATACACTTTCGCAAGCGGCTCGGCATGCAAGGCGATTGTCGGCTTGGGTTCGGTTCCCATACAGACAAGAATATTTTTAGAAGAAAATATTACTTTACGCTAATCTTATTAAGTGGTAAATATAAATTCACATTACAGTATATAAAAGTCTATCACACAGCACATAGCAATGCCGAATATGTGAGAGACCGTAAAGACGGATTAGTTAGTTTTCATTGCTTGTCCCTAATCATTGTCACTCTGATATAAATAAAGAGTATATTTGTCAGTAACAAAAACGCGTGGTAACATTTTTATCAGTAATAAAATAACAGAGAGAGAGTAGTGACAGTGGTTATCTACAGAATTGTTTATCTAGATATGCACACACAGGTACGGTGAAATGAGGGGGGAGCACTGTCCTGTAGAAGGGATTTAGTGGAATCGCCGTCTTCATGTAAGGTAAGTGGGAGAATTGAATCTTCCAGGGCGCGAAGATAACTATTACCAGATAAAGTATCATCAAAAACATTGCATCAATTAGTCGAGTATGCCACATATCACACCACACCAGAACTTTTCATGCAGCTTGCATTCTACCTGGTTGATACCAATGTGGATTGTGGATTAGTGTTAGGCCTCTCCATTAGTAAATAACTAAACTTCATAAGTAAAAAGGATGTTCAATGCAAAAGCCTGATTACTCCCAAGTTGCTTCGGGCCTCTCGCAAAACCAAGGACGCCGATTCGGAATGATCCTCACACAATTAATGTGGCATTTAAAACTTATACGGGGGCCATTTATGTTTGTAGAGGACACAAATAATGTAGGTTTAGCTGAGGCCACATTATGATAATTTACTTCGAGTGCTCTTCGTATGGCTTTTAAGAAAAGTTGTCAAATTCACAGTTGCTGCCTCCGCATGAGTTGCGTTTTGGACCTCCGTTTTTCTGTTTATTGCACCTATATCCTGACAGAATTCTCTGTGCATAGTAATAAACAGTAATTAATGACGGCATAAGTGTTTGGCTTGGTAGTAGAGCGCTCACCTCTAGTGCGTGAAGTCTTCGGTTTGATCCCTACTCATACCATGTGGACTTTGTGGTGGTGAAACACTGTGTGGGGAGTCTCCCATTTCCTTCCACTTTCTTGATTCCACTAATTCACCCATCATCATCCATTCGGCCTGAGACAAAAGTTGCCTAAAGGACTTAATTTGTCCCCTTTTGTTTACTATCGTCAGAAGTCCGTGAATAATTCTCATATGTGTTCACCAACCACTGGTGTCTTAGAGCTCTTTCCACTTGAACTCTCTGAATTATACAAACAGGCATGTCTCCCCTTTTCACATTAACAAATGGTTCTTCCTTCCTCTCAGTTGAAAACTGTCTCTCGCTTTTAACTAAGTTTTGGTTTTCTCCTACCTTGATTATGAATTGTTCGCATTTGTAGGTTACTTATTAATTAATGCTAAGTTATGCTTTCTTTTCTCTTTCCAAGCTCCGGTTTTGTTTTTTACTGAATTTAACTTGTTCTCTTAAATAAAGTCATTTAACTTCTCTCTGAGGGATTTTAATTAATTATTTAATGAAAAGACTTGTTTCTAAAAACAAGTTTATATAATTTAGTAACAAAGTATCTTATATTTTCGTGGGCGAGAAGTTTGTTTTATTTATTTGACACATGAAAAACAAGAAGTAGTGCTTTTGTTTTGGTTTGTTTCTTACTTGGCAGCGTTTTCAACCCTTGTTTATAATTAAATATGATATTATGTATCTTAAAGAGTCCTTTGTCGCATTATACGTGGTTACGTGTGTAGGTTATCTTATCTTCTTGAAATGTCGTTATGAGACTTCGTTATTAATAATCTCCTCTCAGTTTCCTTGAGACTAGTAATTAAATCAAGTTGCTACCCCACACCCTCCCACCTGACTGTCAGACCGAGCGATAATTCAGTTGGTATAGTGTTAGCACTCGCATTCGGGAAGTTCTGCGTTCGATACCAAAGGCAGACAACACTGACTGAGGTTTCTCTAGAAGAGTTTTCTCTCAAAAACGTCAGGCAAATGCTGGGATGGTAGTTTCAACTTCGAGATGGCAACATTGTTTCTCAAGTTTCTTTAACCTCTCCCCTAAAATCTAATGTGTGGTCACTGAAATACTGCTGTTATTCTGCGATATCATTCAAGCACTTCCTCCAATTCAAATCCCTTTTTACGTTTCGGAAGCAAGAAATATTGAGATGGTGCAAGATTTGCTGACAAGGTGGCTAGTCTATACATTCAAGCCCAAAAATTCTTTAAAGCATCGTATTGTCTTACCAGCCTTCTAAACAAGTGCGTTCTTATTAATAAAAAAAAGGGAACGCCTTTCTGCAGCTTTCTTCTTCCTTGTCTTTCAAAACCTCATTTGCTGTAGCAAGTTGAAGTAATATACTGCATTTGCCGTTTTGAAAATCTGAATAGAGTCAGTAATCAAAATACGTTTCTTACAAGGGAAGGTCACGATATGTTGTCGCTGAAATTACGAACCGAACATAATGCATCGGATAGAGCATGTTGAGTTATGGAGAAAGCGAAAGTTTAAGGTGCGATGGACAAGGGGGAGCGGGGCTGGAGAAAGGGGGGGGGCATATGAGCATGAGTGAAATTCTGCTTCAGCGTTTCCAACTTAGTGCCCAAAATCGATGCCTAACAACCAGAAAAAAAAATGAATAGTTCTCAATAAATCAGAAACGATGCATTCAATGATAATTTCGTTTGCGCAAATTTGTGTCTAATAACTTGGTGGATATCAGGAGTCAAAACACGATGTCAGCTGGTTATCATTGTTGCCAAGCCCGGTATAGCGTTTAAAGCTTTACAAATAGCACTACGTCATGTTATTCAGTATTTGGCATCTATTAGTGATAATAAGTAACATACGTAAAGTGTACACATCGCAGTCGGGCACTTTTTTTTTCCGGGAAATAAACAAAAAAGAAAAAATGCAGAGTTTATACCCAGGAATATTTTTTTCTTTACGATTTAAAAGGGTAAATAATGATATTTTTATCTTGATCATGGGTTAGTAATCAAGCCCATGTAAAGAATCTAAGGAAAGAAATAGTGTTTGTAACTAGGAAACTCATTTAGATTACTATAACATACCGGAACGAGAATGATTTTTGTTTCACATGTAAAGGTCAGTTAAAAATGTACGAATTTAGAACTTCTATTTAACAACTAATTTTTTAGTTAATTTAATTAAAACAGTCTGACAAGGCTATTACATTTAACTTTATTGTAAAAACGCACAGCATGCGTTACAGTTTCAACGTTCTAACAACATCTTCCTCAGACGAAACACTAATCAACACTAACAGTTCATAAAAAGCAAAATCCGTGAGTGCTTTCCACAGGTCTCCCCCATTGGCGAAGGATCTCTCACGGACGTGATTGTCGAGGGAATTGAAACAGGTGGTAATCTGTTGGCGCAAGGCCCGGTTCATATGATGCATGGCACAGTGTCTCCGAACCAAGTTACTGAAGGGTCTCCCGGGCCCTTTTTGCCACATGTGGCTTGGCAGTGTCGTGGAGGAACAGCACACCCTTGCGATTCACCAATGCCGGCTCATTCTGTCGCAATGCACGGTGCACCCTTTGCAACTGCTGTGAGTAGAGGTCAGCAGTGATGGTCTGACCAGGTGGAAGGAGCTCGTAATGCACCATTTGGTGACAAGTCCACCATACAGAGAGCATAACTTCTCGTGGGTGCAGAGGTGGTCTTAGGTGTGAAGAACAGGATCACGTGGCGAAACCCAATGTGTTCTACGCTTGGGAGTGTCATAAAGGGTCCACTTTTTGTCACCAGTGAGCAAGTGATCAAATATGGGTGTGTTCCGGTGCCGAGTGAGCAAGGACAAACAGACTGGCACTCGTTGTTCCTTGTTGGCTGCCGAAAATGTGTGGGGTGTCCACTTGCTTAACCTGTATGACTTCCCTATCCCATGCAGGCGCAGTCTGACTGTTTTAGCGGAAACATGGAACCTTTCTGCAAGTTCATCACACGTTAGACCACTGTCCTCCTCGATGGCTGCTTTTAGGGCCTCGTCATCCAACCACATGTGATCGTCCGCTGCGAGGTTTATCAGCAAAGTTCACATCTCCCGAACGGAACTTCTGGAACCAATGCCTGGCGGTGTGTTCTTTAACGGCATTCTCACCAAATGCCTGCCATATGCGGCGACTTAATGCGGCAGCTGACAGTACCACTTTAAAGTCATACAACAAACACACGCGAACAAGCTGCTTCAATACCTCCATTTCTGTTTTACACTGGAGGAGCTATGACTGCTGTGTGTGAGCACCGTGCCTGCTAATTACTAAACGTCGATGGTCCGACTAACTTGGCAGGCACGTGCGTCATTTCCTTTCCTCTCTGTAAGCGCATGAATAATGGAATGTAAAAAAACGGTAAAAACTTTTTTGGTTACCTTGTAATTAAATAATATAGAACAAAAGGGTTCTAGGAAATACTCCCTATTTTCTGGAATACTTTATTCGCTCTTCTCTTCCCAGTAAGTCTTCCCATTCCACATTTATACTCAACCTACCATTCTAGTTCATATGCTTTATGTCCTGTTTCCCTAATTCTCCTTGGTTCTTACCACTTCCTAACCAACACCCTTTCCTCTTGTTTCAGTATTTACGCCCCTTCCCAGTCTATAACATGCGCCTCTCCCTGTGCATGTTTGTAAATCGCATTTCTGTCTCTTTTTAATCTGATGTTATCCTTGTGTTGTTTAAGCCTCTTCTGAAATTTCTTGTCAACCTGTTTTAATTAAATTAAATATAGATACAAGGCCTCAATATAATTATATCAACCATTTTTATGTATTTTATAATTTTATTCAGCTGTTAATGGAAATCAATTACATTTAAAACCATGAAAGCAACTGAAACCAAAACCACAGAGTATCTGTTTATATGCATTTGTAACACAAAACTATCTACAGGCCAAACAGCAATAGCAATACGATTAGGTGTACATAATCGTAACCGCATGAAATAGAGCTTCATTGCCAGGGAAAGAGAAAACAAAACACAGCTATAGGAAAATAACTACGTAATTAGTCTAATAGTAAATGCAATCTAACTATGTTTAAAACATGATGTAACATAAGCTCTCGAATTAGATTTCAAAACAATTTATCTTCCCTATGAAACGCGTTCTCTGACATCTACAATGATGGTGATTTTTTAGTGAATATGAAAGCTTATTCATTAGTTTACAATTTCGAAGTTCCAACGAGATTCATTCACGAATATACTTGCTTTTGTCAAGCTCGCTTGGCAAAACGGTGTTTAAATATTGTATATCCAACCATTGAGTGCATTCACCTGCGTTTATCTTCGGAATCTCATTTAACGGACACTCAAATTACGCAAGCATTAACAGTCAAATAGCACGATCAAGAGCTGATCACATGTATTGCTAATTCTCTCCACATTGGCAATTAATTTCCAATTTACACACGTTCCTTCTACGTGTTGGAATAATTTTGTCGTATCTATTGCGAGTATAAAGAGTATGTGCATACTTTTTTGTCTCTGATGTTTAAACATATCATTCAGGGAGTATTTGGTTGGAGTATGGGTTCGGGGGAACCCCTCTCATATTGTCAGACTATTAAAAATTGTTTATTCCGAAGTAACAACAAATGATTGTGAAAAGTAGACCCCATGCAGTTTTTTTATTTTATTGAAACAAAATTATTTATGTGGTTTGGTTGTTATTTAATAAATTTTACGAGGAAAACAAGTTTGTAGGACTTGGTTGTGAAGGAATTAATGTTGTTTAATATGCAAGTAATGTATTTTGTCTCTCCACATGGACAAGAATGAAGAAAATAGGGCAAATACTGAAGAAGTGAAAAAAAAATACTGAAGATGGTATTCTAGAGACAAACAATACTGCAAACAATCAAGAAGAGAAAGAGAAACTAATTAGAACATTGGCTACGTAAATACTGAGGGATTCAACTGAAGAAAAGAGAGGAATAGAAAGAAGACGAATCCAACTCCTTGACAGTATTAAGATAAAAAGGAAAGAGCAAAATCGGGATAAATAGAGAAGGCTTAGCTTACCTTGAAGGACCTGCTTATTTCGTAAGAACACTAATAATAATAATAATAATAATAATATAATAATAATGTGAGAAATTCACTTTTCAAAATATGTCCAAAAATTTAAAAACACCCTGTAGAATATGCGTTCGGTACAATCATGTATATTTCTTGGATCTGATATATCATTCCAGTTGTCATTTTTCTAGGAATTTAAGTATACCATCCCGACATTTCTACAGTGTTTCAGGAAAATGAGGAAGAAAATTGTCAGAATTACTAGCCCCATAATAAGAAGTCTGAGTCTCCTGAATATGAAAATACTACACTTTTGGAGTTACCACACACGGTACACTGGCGTGTGCAATGTAAAAAATCAGCCCCCAGTGATCTTGGGAACAAATATCGGTTGTTATCGACATCAGAAGCTACGGCATAGAAGTGACATTGAGGAATTTTATTAAAAGTGCAAGCCAATATTTTATAATATGTAACCCGAAATATATGTGACAACAAATTGTCATATTTTCTACATGGACACAATAAGGTCCAAGGTTTCTTTGTACAGAATATGACAGTTTTGTGTCATATTTATTTCGAGGTTTATATATACGAGGGGGTGCTGATAAGTTCCTGACTTTATCCAGAAATAACTGAGATATAACGATGGTACTACAGATTTATTCAACATATTTTCCCTGAACCTACCACATTTAGAATGCCTTTCCTGCAGCTTCTGTAGCCCCTGAAAAAAGAAGTTCTTTGATTATACCTGGAACCAGGTCTCTGTGGCTTCGATGATGCCAGAAATGTCATCAAATCGATGTCCTTTTAGATATTTTTAGTTGTGGGAACAGGTAGTAATTAGAGAGGGATATATCAGGTGAATAGGGGGGATGTTCGACCAATTTGAAACTCATGAAATTCAATTTGTCCGTCACAATCTGGGACTTGTGTACTGGAGCATTGTTCTGTAGAAGCAAGATGCCTTTCGCCAATTTCCCTCGGCGTTTCTTAGTAGTCCACCATCAAACTTCTATCACTATCCCCAAAACATGATGCCAGCACCTTCTTCGATGACCTCTGTGCACGAAACTTCTTCGGACGAGGTGATCCCTTGTGGCGCCATTCCATGGACTGATCCTTGGTCTCGGGATCATACAGGTGGAGCCATGTTTCATTCTCAGTCACTAATCTGGCCAACAGATCCTGTTCACCAGCATGAAGACGAACTCAAATGGTCTTCGATGACTTCATTCGGTGACGTTTCTGACCACTGTTCGAGCATCTGGGGATTCATTTGGCAGAAAGCTTCCTCGTGTCCAGTACATTATGGATGATGAATCCTATACGCTCCCGGAAGATGTTTAGAGTATCTGCAATCTTCTTGACTGGTATTCGCCGATCCATAAGAATAAGGTTATGCACAGCATCACAAGTTGGCAGATCCGTTAATGATGCAGGGCGTCACTGAATACCTCGTCTTAGACGCTAAAATGTCCAGTCTTGAATTGAGATATGCAGGTTTTTGTGGTGCTGTACGAAGGATACTTATCCTCCAATGTTTGTAACATCACGCCATGAATGTCCTTCGCAGAGTTTCCTTGGAGGAACAGAAACTTGATCACACCCCGAACTTCCGGCGCAGTGAAACTGGCTTGTGCCTCCGCCATGACTACTTCAAAGCTGGAAAACAGGAAGAAGTAATTACCGGAGGAACATAATTTTTGCACCAAACCATATGAGCATTACAAGTTTTCAAACAACATGCAAATCGAAATTGGGAAACGAGGGGAAGAAGAAGAAGCCAGGAACTTCTCAGCCGCCCCTCGTATGAAAAAGATTACCTCAAACTTTCTCTTATGTGTCAATGTCTCTTGTAACCTTTTGCTTCTAGACTCATTATGTTTGCTTTGTACCTAGGTATTAAGAAGTCTCTGCATGATTTATTCACATTCATAAACATGATGCAAAGACATTGAATCTTACTTTAATTCAAATTTAAGATTAACAGCATTTTCATGTTAGAATTTTTACTATCTATCAAAGTTTGGCTGAAATGAATAAAACAGAAAGTCAAAAAATGAATTCGAAACAGAAAAAGAAAGCGAAAATAGGAAGGAAGATCCCAGCACGAAAATATTTTTGTTTGAAAAGAGTAAGAAAACATCTTTCTGTCTGTGCTTGGTAAATAATAAAGACTATTCTGTCCCACTTAATCAACTGCTCCAGGAAGATGAAAGAGATGGGAGGGGCAGAGAGAGAGAGAGAGGAAAGAGGGCACCTTGTCATCCGTCATCCTTCAAGTGAAGATAAAGAGTTCTTGCGTCTAGCGAGAAGAAATGATAAATATTACTAAGTTTTCTACCCTTCTTGGCACATCTGACATTTTTAAAAGGGGAGGTCATTTGCAAAAGATATGAAGTAACTGAATTTTTCATCAACACACTGAGAATAAAAACGTACTATACTTTAAAGAGGAAATTTACATTATTATAAGACTTCCTGTATTACCGAACCATCATTTTACATATGTTTCATATTTAGAAAAAAAAAATATTTCATACATATATGACAAAATATACATGTATCTTGTATATTTTTCTTTATGTACTTTCGTCCAGATGGAAGTGTTTACCAGCACAGAGAAAATGAACATATTTGTGGACTCCAGAAGTCACGGTATGCAAGTGACATTGAAGATTAAAAAGGCTTCGAGGCAAACTTTTATTACATAACCCGAAATATATATGACAAAATTGTAATATTTTGTACAAGAGCGCAGTTAGATTCAATGTTTCTTGGTTGAAAATACGAGAGTTTAGTGTCACATATATTTCCGGTTGGATTCTGCAGTTGGTCGACATTTAACTTTCAGTATATAGGAACACAATACTTAATTCACTAAAACATTTGTTAAACTATTCTCTTTACATGTGTTGTATGAAAATATATTTCTCGTCTTTATGCACCTCTTCTTGTTCGCCCGTAACGCGTAGCACGTCAAAGAAAGTGGGTGAAGAGAAACTGATGTCAGATTTGAGTTCAATGACCTTGATTAATCGAACCGTTTTAATTTTTAAATTTGGTGACGCTAGAACAAGAAGAACAGTTCATTACGTTAGCTGGCTTCCTTTGTTTCCGGCCAATATTGGCCGAATACTAGTGCACTAATGGCCGAATACTGGCCCACTAACGGCCGAATACTGGCCCACTAATGACCGAATACTGGTCTACTAGTTCCCGAATACTGGTCCACTAATGACCGAATACTGGCCTATTAGTGGTCGAATACTGGTCTACTAGTTGCCGAATACTGGCCCACTAGTAGACAAAAACTGGTCCACTAATGGCAGAATACTGGCTCACTAATGGCCGAATGATGGCTCACAAATGGCCGAATACTGTCCCAGTAATAGCTAATATCGATCATGGTTGGCCCATCATTGGGTCGATATTGGCTCGTTAAGAATTCACGCTAGCCCCTAAATGAAGGCAAACAGAGAGAAACTTGATCTAAGATTTGAAAGCAGCAACCTCTACATTGCTATATCGGACCTATCTCAGTCTGCTGACGCTACAAATGCAGATTCTTTGTTGTTAAACTAGCTTCTTGCTTTAAAAACTTTGAGCCAATAACAACCTAGACCTGACCTGACATGATCAGCTTAGTTTAAGCTTAGAAAGTCAAGCACGTTTCACGACTGTTGTGATAAGCTTGATTAATCTTGTCAGGTGCCAACTAATAAGCATGATTCAAACTTGAATTAACCTTGAAACTTTCAATGATAAGCTAGATAACACTTGACATTGCGAGCGTGAAACAAGTTTGAACCAAACATACTTTCCTATCGGGAAGTATACAGAGAAAACGATTCTGAATCAAAGGACAATAATAAAGCTTTTTTTCCTCACTTAAATATCCTGCGAAGATATTTTCTCGTATCCACGAATACTCTAACTTAAATTAATTGCATTTTTATGGTATTTGCATTATTTGAGTCAACCTAACAATTTTCTGTGTCTCTTGTTATGCGCTTTAAATTCGTTTCCTTATATGCAGTAAAGTGCATCATTATCGAACGTATCTTCCCACATACGTCAGATAAAATAAAGGTTTTATATTTTTCAGTGCGTTATGTAATACACTTAATATGCACTACATTTTGGAGTATTTAATCTTTTATGTGTAGTGAAATAGAACAGGAGAGCGTAACACCGGTGAGAGACATATAGAGGTAAAGGTAGTAATATGGGCCCCGCATGTAATATGAGTCTCCTGAATATCGTGACATGCAGCGCACTGAACGTTGCGGCAACGCTGTGAACTATCGGTGTAGTAGTGCCTTTTGCCACCAGAGCAGCAGACTAGTTCAGTTGGAGCTAATCGTTTGTGAGTGAACGTGATGTTTTTGATCTCGGGAATTACGAAACTGTGAAAGGTAGGTGTTTCCCTTGTAATTCCTATCCTGATTCATGTAAACCATCCTGGTGCATTAGTGCCTTGGATAAAACATGTTTGAAAGATTAGTTCTGTACAGATACTGTAGAATTGAGCAAGTAACAAAGATTTGTTTTGTGTGGTTTAATTCAAATGTAGTGAGGGTAGGAAAATGAGCCCCTCAAGGTTCTAAACCCTCCACGGCTGCTTTGATTACACCCTTTCCATACAAAGATGCTCTGTTGGCTGCTGCAGCAAAATGAAAGAAGTCCTACTCAGTTGAACAGAAAATAACACTGAGGGTAAAGAAAGAAGATGTTCACTAACCTACTAAGATAACACGAGGAAAAACGAATCAGCTATTGAAAAGGAAGTTTTTTACAGATTCAGATGAGGAATCATGTGAGTCAGATAGGTCTATCCATTCTGGGTAATCTGTCTTGGTAACACCAATCGGAGTGGAAATTCCTGGTGATGAAGAAGCAGTTTGCCTGTTCTGCGAGGGTTTGTTTTTAGCAGATAACCATGGAAAACTGTGGCTGCAATGTATTATCTGCGAGATGTGGGCACACAACGACTGACTCTATCAATTCATTCTCATAATTTTTTTCAATCCATGAACATTTCACTTTTGTGTGTCTGTTGACCGCATATTATATTTTGTAGGCTTCTTCATGAATTAAAACTTTTTTTTTTGGGGGGGGGGTATAAATCAATTTCTAAACCAGTTATTTTATTAAGTTTCTCTAGGGGCTCATATTACCAACACAAACCATCTTCTCACAAAAACGACTTCCTTAGAATTTTCTTCTTTTTCATGTCTTTAATGTTGTTCGAACTGGTTTATATTTAAACAGCAATTGTATGTCATGTCGTAGTTTTAGTTACCATAATAATTTGAACACCAACCTTAAAAACAAAATTTTATTAACAACCTAAAAAACAAAATTAAAATTTTTAAACATGAAAACCAAAATGGGGGCTCATATTACTTACTACCTTTACTTCTAATAGTAGAGATGCTAAGGAAAAGAGTAAACGAACAGGTTATCACATTGTTTTTGCAGAAATTTCATATGAAAAGATGGAAATAGAGATTACGTTGAAGAAAACAGAGGAAGATGAAGATTACAACTCAATAAAAACATCTAAAAAGTTGTATTTTAAGGTAAAAACAGATAACGCAAGATTGGATGGCTGAAGGACACTAAACATTTTAAAAAATCTTCAGATATGTCCAGGAAACAAATAATAAAGAAGAAGAATTTAGCACATGAATTTGGACACACTGCCCAGATAACAATGTAAGCTTGTCTCAAGCTTGACACGTTAAGTAGAACAAGCTTACATTAAGCTTGCCGTAACAGTCTCTTAGATTCTATCATCGTGAATGAAGATATGTCTTCTCCACTCATCTAGATTGCATGCCAACTTTGCAGCAATTTTACGAAAGCCAAAACTGAGCCAACATCAATTTTAAAATAAACTTGTTTTATCAAGTAAATTGTAGTAAGTGAAAAATCAAGGCAAACTCAAGTTTGAAATAGGTTTGTTCTATCAAGTCAATTTTAGTAGTCCTATAAATGAAGTCAAATTTGAAATCGATTTCTAATATGTAGTCAATTTAAGGAAATTAAAATAAGGATGATATGACACTCGATACAACATATATCTGCTTTGTTGTATACAAAAGGTTTTATCCAGCCACATTATTTAGTGGTTATAGTTGCAGTCGTCCAATCGACACTGGGAAAGCTCAAATAGTTTCGAATCCAGTTGCCAGTCATAAATGCTGAAGTTCTTCATGAGTTTCACTAGGTGAATGCCGGAATTATATCTAGACAAAGGCTCTGGACGCTACCTTCTCCATCTCTGACCCGAAGAAGGATGATTATGTAAAGATTTAAGCTTCTTACTTGTGAGGAAATTAGGTAATAACTACTCAGCATTTAAATTTGTATACAAGGAAAAGTTTTCAACTATAATTTCTTTTTTCGTGAGAACTTTGAAATTGTTATCAAAATTAGTCAACCATCTTGAAAATTTGCAAGCGGAACACCTTTACGTAATAGCATTCTTTTTCTGAGTCTGCGCAATTCAATCTGAGAAGATACTTGTGTGGAATTTTTTATTGCGGTTTAAACGGGGCTGTGGGAGGAAGAGGAAGAGGGGGAAGTAAAAATTGTAGTTACAGGGGGAGACTTCGAAAAGATGTTTTAATTACTTCCTCAGAGCAGTTCTGAAATGACGTAACTTTCACCCCAAATCGAACAGGAAAGCTTTTTTTTAATTGCAGGAGTGTTCCCCTTCAGATTAACTAGAATCTTTAACGATTTTTTTAAAAAAGGTTTGGGAACGTGAGATCTAAACGACATTTTGATTCCAATGGTAGACCGTTTCTAATCCATGCTCCTCTGCGGTATCTTTAAGTAGATCTAGCGGAAAGAGAAGAGGCCGTTTACTATCTTTTTAGTTCTGATTATGTTCTACGTAAGTGGAGTCGAATGGTTTTGTAAAATCAATGGAGGAAAGTCTGGAGTTTAAATTCTGCATATATATATTTGTCACAATTACTTGCTTAAAGATAAAAAAGTTCGTAAGATTAGGTAAATGGTTTATTCTTCACAATTGAACGAATCATTTTAAGGTTCACCATGGTATGAGCAAACTCTATCTAAATTCTAGTCATTTTGAAGTTTCTTTTGAATGATTTTCACCATACTTTTAAGGTGGGCAGATCATATAGCTCGGATGGGGAAAAAGCGAAGATTATATTCTATCGTGGTTGATCTGCTGGAGGGAAGGAGGTCGTTGGGAAGACCGAGGCATCGTTGAGATGACAATACTAGAAAGGATTTTCGGTAGGAAGATGTTAGACATGAAAACTGACTTAATATTGTCCAAAATAGAAGCCAATGGCGAACGTTTGTTACTGTGGCGATGAACTT
>JAGDQP010007714.1:8472-44186 GCA_022664845.1 Lepisma saccharinum | reverse complement strand
TATCTCAAAAACAGCTCCCCAACAATCGAAAAAGTGTTAGTTTGGTGTTGTGACATCCACATCCATTCGTCAATGACATCTAAGAAAATGCCTGGCATAGATAGGCTTAAATACTAATGTATTATAAAATGCTAAAAGACACAAGACACTTTTCCAAAAATAAAATGCTAGGAATTCAATAATAATGAAAACAAAAACAGATTTTTTTCATAGCTTTCCAATTATATTGTCAAGCTTGTAAGTAATACAATTTTTAGATGAATCTTAAGACTGTCTCGTCCCGTCTCGTAAACACCTCTCGTCTCAAAATCGTGGGCCTTTATCCTTCTCTTATAAATGTCTCGTTTTAGAGGGGAAATGTCTCTCATTCTGGCTGTATTAAAGTCAATGATTTATGGGGTGGTTTTTGATGTTTAAAAAAGAAGTAAAAATATTTTTTTTTTAAATCTTTTCTCAAGTTAAAACGAAAATTATGTACTAGATCTTTATAATCGCATATCTCTCTCTCTCTCGGTGGGTGGGGGGGGGGGGGGGGTAATAAAATTGGCGAAGCCACAAGAGGAGACAACGAAACTTGAACCTCTATCGTCACATTACAGGAAAATAATATCTTATTATGTTTAAAGTTGAAAAGATATGTTAGTCACACCTTGTGTCTCGACTCGTGGACAACACTACAGAGTTCGCCAATTTTGTGAGCAAATACACTGCGAAAAAAAAAACACTTTTTGAACACTTTAAATTGAGTTAATTCTTCATCACTTCTGTACATTTTGTTTCACTTTCTATCATTAGTGCAAAGACATTTTGTACTCATTTTCACCCACGCTCGAAGTTTCTTTTTAATAAACGGGGCTTAGTAGAGAAAAATGCAAAATTTGGTTTGGTAAGGGAAAAGAAGTCGGGTAGCCTCGGCAAAAGTCGTCTGCTTTAACCAATCGGGCTACGAAGATATAATTTTATCATGTTTGTCACTCAGGGATTCTTCCAGACCCTCAATGGCGGTATCACCCTTCACACTCTCAAACACACAATCACATGAAAACAATACGGTTAAAAACTATCAAACCCCCCAAAAAAACTCTACCATACAGTCGACATCGAAATGTAGTTTTACACTCCCAAACTGAAAATCCTGACAAAATCCTTGTCTTCCTGTATAATTCATAAAGAGTTGAATCCTTTAAACAGAAGAAGAAGTTAACGTTTTATTTGCAGTGTACACAAACTTATCTTAGATACAAAAACGACTTTCACGTTAACTTAACATTTCACATTTCAAGTGAATTTAACCCTAAAATGGCAAGAAAGGTGATAGAAAGAGTTTAAATTGGATCTATTTATTTATTTATTTATGGACTTTAGGCATCTCGGACTCAGGCCGAAACAAGGTGGGGGGAGAGGATGTTGAAAGGTAGTCGACTAGGGCCTAGTTTGTAAATACCATTCCGTCATTTACCTGGTGTCGGCCTGGGCAGAAACCAGTGGGATGTCCGGCTGATGGGATCGTTTATAGGACTCTCAGATTGGTAAGACAACGCTCTACCGACTTTTTTTTCTTGTTTATTTAACAATTTACAACCATTTGACAATATATGATGCTGAAATTAACTCACATTTCTAATTACAAGATTTCCCTTTAATTCAAATGATTATCATGGCACAAAACTGTCCTTTTTAGCCTCTAATAACAAAGGACTTCATGATAACTGGCATATTGTGTACTCCTCTAATATTGAGGTATATCATAACATCTAAAATATAAAGTTTGTATGTACAATGCTTTAGTGTTTGCTTCCGTTTCAATTAACAATATTTGTAAGAAATTTGCTGCCAACCACAACAAGAAATTCCTCTTGTTTGCGGGAATATACAGACCTCTGGGCACATGGGCGGATTTATGGAGGACATGGGGGCATTACCCCCTCCCCCAAGTCATTTCAGAATGACTTTAAATGTTTCATTCTACACGATGGCTTTTAAAGTAATTCCCCCCAGGGTCTCTCTCGGGCCAATTCCCCCCCCAGGGTATGTATCCTAAATCCACCCATGCCTCTAGAATATTTTCTCCTTAAAAACGTATCTTTTTTGTTGTCTCGTAATTCAAGCAAATATTTCAATGAAAATTTCCTAGAATATTTGTCTTGAGTCACACTTAGTCAATCTGCGATCAAGGGTATCAAATTCGCCACACTTGTAGCAATTTGATATGTTTATAATGCCTTTATTATACAACTCTTGCAACGTTTAGTAAAGTCCATGAGCTACTAAATACAAAATTTGGTGTAATTCAGGCTCATTACGAAACGTAGATTCTTTTTCTCATATTGATGAAAGATGATATACGACTCTATCGTAATGTCTTGAATAACTTTGACTATGTATAAACTGTTATAATTTTTTTTATTACTATATTGTTTGAAATACAATTTTTGTATTAATGTCTATCCTATTTCCACAATCGGGTTTATTCACTAATTCCCTAATTGTCCACCAACTGCGCTTCGGGAGCTATGTAAAAAAGAGTTTGAATCCATTCTAAAATAAGGAAATTTTAAGCGAATGAGCAAACTATTACCAAGATGAAATCAAACATATAACACAGTACATTTTCTTAATGAGTCATCAAGGAAGAAAAGTGAATTTAGAGTCATAATTCAGCGGAAATTTAAACGAATGATCAACAATACCCAAGAATATTAAAGCTTGTTCAAAATTATTTGAAATAAACTCCGAAATTTGTTTTAAAGAATATCGAGAACAGACATAACAAGTATCAACAGAAACAGTTTTTTTTATGTAAGTTCTGAATAACTTCCTCATTTTCTGTTACAACTTTATTAAACAAAGAAAAAGGTGTTTCTGCTATTCTTATATTGAATCATTAACTTGATAGTGTCTCGAAAGAAGAACATCTTTTACCACTGTGTACTTAAGTTGTGTGCTCTCTCGAGAAATGCTCAACGAAATATGCCTTCCTTCTTTCTAACTTTCCTTCTCGTTTACCCTTCAAGGCTGAAGCTATTTGGTTAATTAATACAGAATAATTAGAAGGATGTTGCTTTCTTGTCTTTTGGAAAGTTTCAGGTTACCGCCATCTTTTGAACTTTTTTTTTCACTTTTTACAACAGCGACAAAGATTTTATTAGCACAAAAGATAAATTAAAACATTAATGAGAAGAGATTCTACTCCCCTTATTTCTCTCTCTCTCTCTCGCTCGTTCTCTCTCTCTTTCTTTCTTTCTTTATCTCTCTTTGTGTATCTAAACTTGAGAAAGAGGAATATCACTTAAGGCCCCAATGTGTCAACTTTGACAGGAAATTAACTAATGTTTTATGCAAGGCTTAGAAGTAAAATGATTCAAGTGGAAAAAGATGTACAACATTTTCTTTTAAATTTTCAAATCTCACTTGTATCCTTTTGTTCCTATGCTCTTTATTTCAGATAGTAAACTGTTTTAAAAGTCTTGTTTATATTATTAAAACTTTATACTCTTTACAATAGTTTACGATTCCAAGCTGTGACAATGCACACTTTCTTCAGGAGAGGGGGATGGGAAAATAGCAGCTATACTTTTATGATCAAAATACAGTCATAATATTCTGCCAGGAGTTTTAGTTATAAAGTCAAAATTTGGGGTTGCGTAGGTAACGTTTTGCAGCGTTTATTGTTTGTTTTTTTTTAACTGTAAGAATTTTAAATTTGGGTCGTGTGCGCGAGAATTTGAAGCGGTGACACCCTCCCATTCGAGAATCTGGCAGAATCTCTGTTCCCTCTGTGTGTCATTAATGTATAGGACCCATGGATACATTGAGCCATATTTCAAAGTGCCCTATGGTGATAATGTGACACCCGCTTGATTCACACTCAACACACTAACATTAGGCAGAAATGAGAACATTGGATAAAGCACAGTTCAAGATGAAGGTAAACTGACTGTGCTATCACACTCTGGTAGGATGGAACGAAAAAGAAATCAAATCTGTGCGACTATTTTCTAATAATGAAAACAAATGAATATAGTCTTCCTGAATAAGCCTGCAAAAGCTTTGTTTTTTAAAAAATAAAGCTTTCTTATTAATAAATTTGTATACATTTGTGTTACTTTCTCAACGTGAAACTACGCTTTGGGTTTACATTAAAAACTTGTAGACATTAACAATTAACTCTCCAACTGTCACCCCGTGTCATTCGTTCAGGTAACACGCATGCGCACGAGTACTCTCTGACAAAATAAGGGGTGACAGTTGCAGAGTTATGTTTACAAGTTTTAAATGTAAACCCACCCAAAGCGTAGTTTCAAGTTGAGAATATAACATAAACTACGTACTTTTGATAAATTCATACACGTAACAATAACACAAAATTTACGTTAATGAACGTTTGAATACTCTTGCGTCAATTCAAGAATTTATTTTTCAGACTAAAAAGCTTTTGCAGGCTCATTCCGGAAGAGTAAATTCAATTAATTTGAGTATTAGAAAACATTCAAAAAAAAAAACTTTTAATCTTAACATCCATTCTCTAAACCTTGATGTCAAAACCTTGATAATAAATATTGGCTTTCTGAATACTCTAAGAATTAGTAAAGGCTAATTCTATTTTTGAATATCTCTTTCTTGTCGCTCCCAAATAAGTTGAAGTTCGTTTAGTTTGAAATCAATTCACAAGTCAACAAAGGTGCTTATTTGCGTTATGAAGTAAAAAAAGAATAAAAACATTCGATCCATGAATAACCAAATATTGGCTTTCATTATACTAAGTGCGCATTAGGCAAATTACTTTTTAAAAAAAAAAAAAAACAATATTTTTGATTTCCTCAATAACTTTTACAGCTGCTGTTGGGATTTTTTTTTAATTTCACTTCTGGCTAATATAAATTAATTGTGAAAGTTTAATCATTAAATTTCTTGCTTGAATTCATTTAGCTGAGAATTCAAAAACTTTTTAATTAATATTTTCTTAATCACCAAACTAACAAAAATACTTGTAAGTAAGGTTTACCAAATTGAAACCCTAACGTAACAATATTATTATTCTCAGAAATTATTATGTGTAAATAAAAGCGTAAGGTAGATGTCAGCAATAGCAACTGAAGCCATAATTCTAATTTTTTCACTTAAGACTTTCACTTCTAAATTCTAGCATAAGATCAAATATTATGAAATATGCTTTTTCTTATAGTAAGATGGTAATTAGCTTAAATTTCAGCCAAGAAAAGTCTTGAAACCGGCATTCTTAGTTATCTTCTACATAAGAAGAATTTAGTTTCTAAGAATTTTTTACGTTACGAGAATCGAATCAAGAAAATTTGATTGATTTTCTGTTTATACATATTTTACAGTGTTAATTAGTATTACTTGTCAAGTCTAGTCTGTTAGTCCATGCGTTGAACATATCTGGCAACGACTAAAGATTAACGATTTTCAAAACTATTGTTTCAACTTACGACGACCACCCTTACTACACCTGGTACGATGGCTTCTATAAACATCCCGGTCTTCTACAAGTGTCTACTAAACCCGGAGAATGGCCAAAGACCAATAAATCTAAAACAAAACCTCCAAAAGATGGACCTACAATAAAATCTCGATCTCGCTCACGTACTCCAATTTATTCATCAGATCGGAAGCAATTCACATCACCTCCGTTAAAGAAGTGATGAACAGGATAACGGCAGTGATAGTGACTGCGCATATGACGAAACACACACTAATTTCATGCGAGCTTCATTCATTTCTACTGAGCAGCTACAATACAAAGTTACAAAACTCCAAACAAATTCTACTTCAGCTTTTTAAATATGTCTCAAGTAAATCCATCCAACAAATCATTCCAACACGAAATGGTATGTATGATCATCATCAATCCATTTGATGCTTACCTAGCAACCTACATAAAAACAAACATACCTTCGAAATGTTTGGAAAATCTGGTACATTAGTTAACCTTGCAAATCAGAGACCTAAACCAACGTCGCGCAAATCGCCACAACTTTCAGTTGTCATATGCGGAGTAGACCCGACCTGGATAGTTGATCAAATTGTTGAAGTTACGACAAGAAATATAACGAATTCACGAAGGTCATGCGCGTACCTTCTTTGCATTTTAAAACATTTCATAAAACTATTAGCGTCCTTCTTACTCTAGGTGCGTTCATATATCGCAAACGATACCAAGTAGAGTCAACCCGAACGCAAATATCTATAGCTATTTGTTGCGAGAAATATCAGAGCTACAATTCTCACAATACCCAAATTAGCCGAAATGTGGATTCTACACAGGACCTCACCCTACCAGTGTATGCACTAATATACAGCTACTACCCAAATGTACAACCTGCCAACGGCCTCATCCAACATATACCTACATATGGAGAGCCAGACCGCAACCTGAAGCAAATAAGCCTGAAGTTGCCATCCTTCTCAGAGTACCTGAAATCTCCGATGTAATTCCAGAAAAGCACCCATTTTTTAACCAGTCGGTTATCATAGAACAACTTCTGTCATTCGTTACCTTCACTTTTCAAAGTGTACAACCATCACAGCGTCCACATACCATTCATCAAGTACGAAACGCAGCAAAACTAATCTTTCATGTGGCCTTCCATGCTGCATATTTAGTTCCCTAGATTCACTTCGTTACAGTTCCAGCTAAAAATACCTCTCGAAGGCTCAAATGTATCATAAACCAACCTCACAACATTATGGATATAGCACTTTCATTTGTCAATATTAGATCACTTCTGATACATAAATCATTACCAGAAGCACTCTTACTAGAAGAAAAAGCACATGCATTTCTAGAAAATGAAACTCTTCCAAATGCTACAATATCCTGCAAAATCACCTGATTTCATCTTCTACGCAAGTAAAGCACCATGTCATCATTATGGATAAACGATTGAGTCACCATATGATGGCCATCAACTCCACATCGACTTCATACTGTACCAAATTTACAACTACCAGAATACCTCATATACAAGATATATTTTATAAGCATCTCAAACACAATTGCTACTACCTATGTACCCTCGTCATCAAATCCCATTCCAATTCTTTTAACATATCTTAAATACCTTCCGAACTTACATCATAATGATCTACTTTAATATCCATGGAAGATCTGAACAACCAAAAAATACGAACTATATTCAAACCCACACAACGGGTCTCCTTCAACCACTGCCTAAACCTACTCGGTCACGCCAGACATAGTAATACTTTCACTAAATTTACTAGACTGCTGCCATATCTATGTCCTGGATACCATTGGAAACGATACCAGTAAAACTGACAATACAACGACGCCAACAAACAAAACCAAATATGGCTCCACGACGTAAAACTATCCGTGACGATCTCGCAGATTAAAACCAATACAGGAACTACATCAGCGATCGACTTCATAACACTAAAGAACTAACGAACGAAAATGTACTCTACCAAAGTCTAGAAGCTATCACCGCCAATTTGCAAGCTACTTCTTGAATTTGAATTTACTTTAGGCAGCTTTGGCTACAAGCTACTTTTTCCATGCATATACCTTAAACAAAGACGCCACATTGACCGAAACTACCGCCATAATATCTTACTCTGATCCGCCGCTCAAAACAACATTTCAGAGACTACATTCACACCAAGAATCCAGCCTCATTACAATTACACTGTCTAATCCAAAGAAGTACATAATTTCCGACAAGCGCATAAATTACGTCAGTGGATTGAGACATGCAACCAATTACGTGATACTGATCATCCAACTAAGTTCTGGAAAAGATGCAATCTTCTCACCGGTAAGTACACAAAAACAACCTATCCATTAATATAAAACGATCAATCATCGCATACCGACAACCCATCACGTACCAACGCCTTTGCTCTGCTTTCACAGGAGATATTTTCATCACTCAAAACTGGCATAGCAAGAAATCATTCAGTTCATCGATTTAACCTCAACTCATCGAACCTACAGCCAAATGAACCCCATCGAATCAACGAAAACAATCAGGTCACTACACCCGTCACCAGCAATCATATCGTCACAAAAATAGAACGCAAAAACAATACCGCTCCTGGGATAGACGGTATAACCTACAGACATACGATCTTGCTTATTAAAATTACTCGCCGCTATATATTACAAGCTGGATACATTCCGACATATTGGAAAATATCAGAGACTCTCATATTTCTTAAACTTAACAAACCACCGTACTTCATGAAATCATAAAGACCCACTCAATGGACGCCTATTTTAAGTAAAATCCCGGAACCCATACTTGTTCATAGCCTCCATATACACCTCAAGTATAGACATCTACTACCAGACCATCAGACAGGTTTCAGACCACGATACACTTCCAAAGACCACATCGCAAAACACTATAACCCTTGCAAACTATCCTGGCTTGTGCCTTTCAGTCTCAAAAAACCTTCGATAAAGTCTGACACCAGGGCCTACTGTGTAAACTGGTTCAATTTATATTACCTATAGTCTGTATCTGATACATTTACAATTTTCTGACCAATGGCCTTGTATACGTCAATATCAACGAGACATACTCATCGCCTACCTATTTATATACTGGAGTACTACAAGGATCGTCACTTTCACCACTCCTATACATAATGTTCAGCTCATACTTACCAGCGCTAACACCTAATGTACAGCTCTATCAATACGCAGATGACACGACCATTTTAGTAACAGCTACAGAATTTTGTGAAGAAAAGTGCTTAAATTTCGTGAGTGAAAATGTTTTTAAATCGTGAATAAAAGGTAAATTTTTGTTAGTACAAGGGTAAATTCTTGAGTAGCTAAAATTAAATAATTGCTTCCAATAACATCTTAAGCCTTTAGACATAACCTTGCATTAATGCATGCTACTATAAACCTACCATAGATAAAGTGCATTTCTTTAGAAATAACGATTATCTGCTAATACTGTTAAGTATATGCTTATTTTTTCAAGTTTTTATATATTTCTTTCACATTTGCAAAAACAAATATCAAAATTATAATAAACGCATGTACAATTGTACAGGTATAAAGGAATTTATTTTTTAATCATTCAGCTCAACTTTCATAGGCATATGATGGAAATAGCTCCAAATTTACCATGTTCAGATTTGTTAGAATGTTAGTCAGCATACAGGAAAAAAAAATCAAAACAATCTCTCACAGTCTCCATTTGAAACTTTGCTTTGACCGATAGCGAGATTTTTGGTGGTATGATATTTCATGTGTTCGACTTGTTTTCACACAACCATTCACCGCGAATATCGCTAAACGTACACAATGAATGGCCTTGTGAAAGAAAAATGTAGTTACTATCTTCCCGCTAAATGGCAAGCCATGTTCACAAATTTGCTGCCACCAATGGTGAATAAAGTTAACTACATTCTAACATTCTCTTTGCTACGCGAATCAGATGACAGGTTCCTGAAGACGAATTTTTTTTCGATTGTTTAGGCATTATTTTCGTGAATGAATGAATAACAATGGTATGATTTCTTTAGTGAAGCTCAGAATTCGAGGATTGAAGGAAAATTCCCAAATTTCGCGAGTATTTCGTGAGTAATGTTAACAACCGTCTGTCTACTACTTGCGATTTCTTGAGTGTTTAAAATCTTTGCGAATTCGTGAGTCGCCAAATTCTACTGTCCGTAGGAACTGTACAAACCATTCAACAAATAAATCGCACCATAGAAACTGCAATAGACACATTAATCCTATGGAACGACCAGTGGCAACTTGCCATCAGTACAACGAAAACTCAAGCTATTATCTTGATGCAACCAAAGCATCACTCCAGAGTTCAACGCAATTCTTATCATCTTAACCTTCAGTTACAACAGTCCAGTTAAACGTTTATTTCTTCTAAAACCTATGTGTTTTTAGAAATATACATAAGCCCTCGTCTTTTCATTTTTATTTAGGGCAGCCATTTGTAATATTGCTAATGTCTCTTTAAGTAAGAATTACTTTTATTTACGTAATTAAAAGGAAATATAACATAAATTAAATATTGTAAAATTTCAATACTTTTGGTATATGTGAAATATCCCTGGTTGCCCAGTTCTCAGTTTTGCCAACCTCTTAGTTTTTTTTAATTTCTTCCATGTCGTATTTGCCACAAACTTAGTTTAAACACCATTCAACACAATAGGAGAAAGTTTTGAGTGTCCCCGACCTGAAGCAATCCAGTTGTCAGTGTTACCAACCTATTTTAAAAGTCAACTTATAGAAATGTCTTTAATAATTCAAATCTACATATGTGCATTAATTTACACTAAATTTTGCATACATGTGGACTAGGTACGGGATCAGGTCATATATGTAGGCTTACTTCAGGTTCCATAGCCGATAGTGCTGCCAATCTTTTAAAAATTAAATATTTAAAATTATTTCCACACCAAACTTTCTGTATAAATATTCGACGCAATCGAAACATATTGTGGTTGTTCCCTGTACCCAAGCACCCAGTTGTCAGCGTTCCACCCTATTTTAAAATTCAATTTTTCAAATGGCCCCATACTGTTTACCTGCCGATAGCTATTACTAATCTTTCAAAAAATCACGGACGGAAGCGCAGGACATGGCTACATTATGCGGAAGCGCAGGACATGGATTTATACAACTTTTTAAATATGTATTTAACATAAAATCTCTTTTCTTCCGCTGTCTGTATTTCTGTATATTTTCAGAGCGTGAGGCGAGGATTCGAGCCCGGAGCAATGCCCCGAGATTTTTATAGTGAAACACAATATACTAGTAAACGCAAACATATCTCTGCCGTTGAAAAGCAGCAGGTTATTTCCCGGAATTTTGAGCTACAGATAATTGAGTTTTGTGGACTTTAATTATGATCAAAAATACATATCTTCCTTTGAATAATACCGTAATTAGAAATTAATTTATTGTATGTGGGATGGAAGCATGAATAGGTAAGAATTTAGTTTTTCAGTTTACAGGTCACATGTCTTTCAATTTATATTGTCTCTGTGAACTTAAATTCTTCCTATAATTGAAAATGTTTCTTCAGTTGCCTGGAGGTTTATTACTATTTTAGTAAAACTACACCAAATAACTTCAGTCCATATGTCCTTAGTTAATTCCTTATGGTTGTCAGGGTGAAGATATAGGATGTATAGCAATGTGACACTAAATGCATAAATAATCCTATCATTTGCCTAGTAAGACCGCCGAAAAAAAGCAATAGTAAATTGGAATTAATGTCTGAGGGATTTAGCTCAAATTTGCTGATTACATTGATCATCTGCAGCATAAAGCAATAAATACTTGCTGTAAGAAAACAAAACATGAAAAGGAACGTTGCTTTTATTCCTAAAAATCTTCACAAGAAAAAACATTCTTTTTTAACAGCACTTACTGTTGCTAAATTTTATAAAAGAGTCAACAGGCTAAAGACTGCCATCCTGAGACGCTACGAACTCTCTTATACTGTATATCTTCCCGCTACAAAACCCCTTCTCCTCAACAGTATGCAGAACGACGCAATTTACAATGTACCTCAAACACCTGTCACACCTCGCCCACTAGGACTATCAGCCAGCCTGTATGTCTTCACCCTTCCTGACAACCACCGCGAAATACCTCACCTCACCACTTTCGCAACCACCAGACCATATCACACCATTACACGCACAGTGATTCATCACTATGACTAGGGCTAACCATATCTACCACATGCGCTCCAGTACAGGAGAGAATATACATTAGTTCCCGCTAACAAAGTGTAATTGTGACGTGAATGCATTTTATGATTACGCAGAGAGTACCCCCAAGCACTGAAATACCTTTATCATGAAGTTGAGTGATGCAAAGATAAAAAGTTCATGTCACCTTTCTTTGACCATCCCAAATCTTAAGCATCTCAGTGCCTCTAATGTCCTTTCCCCAATAGAGGGCGTAACCCTCTCAATGGATGTTAGCCATGGTCTTACCACAGCTAATAATAATAAAAAATGGGTTTTCTTATCTGATCCAAAGCACCATAAAACGTAATGTTTTAAGACCCTTGGCTGAAAGACTCGTTGCAGCCAAGGTCCGTTGTTGACTACATCTGCTTCTCCTTCCTTTAAAAGAATGCAGACTTGATGGACCTTGAGGTGTTGCTGTCAGAAGGTCAAACCAAAATTCTTTGTAGTATAGTTGTAAAGGTGCTCACTATAATGGGACAATTCCTACATATCTACCCCACGTTTGTTAAGCTCTGACTTACTGCCACATCAAAGAAAGACCTACCGTATCATCCATCTTCTATCCATATTATTCAGTTGAATCGTACAAACAGACTGTGGACCTACTCAATGGTGACAGTGTTGCAAATTTGGCGAATTTTAGTAGCTAAATCTAGCGAGTTTGAAAACTCCTTTAGCTACCAAAACTTCTCATTTTTCTATAGTGTGCATAGCTACTTTTTGTGCATGATCTGACTACAAACATGCCTAATTCTAACATTGTTAAGATAGGGGTTTAGCCACTTTTAGATTATTGTTTCGCTGTTTCCAGTGATTACATAAGCAACCTCTATAACGTAACACGACTTACTTGTTTATTTCAAATTTGATCTTGAAAACCCTTTCGACAGAGATTTGCACCGTGCCCTCATCATCAAACTGAAAAGTTCTTCACTCCGGCTTTCTTATATCAGCTTCATTTTAAACATTCTAACCTGTCGAATATCAACTGTATCCTGTTATTTCTTATATTCATCAATTTTGGAGTTCCCCAGGGTTCTAACTTATCACCCTTGTTATACACATTATTTGTGAATTTCCGCCATTATATTATATTCAATTTTTTTTTAATATAACGACGACGTTATCTTTTTAACCACGGGGAAGACTATGAAACAAATTAGCACTAACATAGATACATTAATAAAATAGTGCTACGATAGTGATTTGAATTTTGTTTAAGACCTTTTAGAGGAATACTAGTAACATTGACAGTTAAACGCAGCAACAATCCAGGGCCATCGTCTTCCTTCTACCAAAAAGTCACTTATGAAACTTTCTTACGTCTTACAGTTCAAGATGCGCCAATAGAAGCAATAAACGAGTAAAATATTTAGGAATAATATTCAATCACCATTGCAAGTGGAAAAAGTACTTAAAGGGCATAATAATTCAAAAATCTATTCACGACTAAATCTTCTGAAGAGACTCAGTGGGACTACTTCAGACTTGAATATACATACTGTACTCGTTAATTTTTCAGTCGGTCTTAAACTATAGCTTCACTGCTTAGATTTCTGCTCCTTCTACTTGCTATGGAAAACTTCAAGCACTTGTATGACATGTTCTTGGTTTTGCTTTCCGTATGAAGCCGTAACCCCAACTCATGAATTATGCCAATACTGCACCCATATTTTAAGAGTATAAATTGTCACTGGGAGGAGTCCCAGGTTCACTTTTATATTACTATATCCATATGTTCTCTCTGTCCAAAGATTCTGTCAGTTCTTCGTAAGGATATTTTAGCAATTTTCTACCTGGCGACTTTCTGCTCATCGGGCACATGTTAGGTTCCAGTCTGGAATAATCTTGCTAAAGTGCAACTTATACTGGATGATGGTATGCTCGCTGTCAGCGCAAATGTTCAGTACAAAGACCGCATAACACTAATCCCCTTGTTGTTAAGTATGTGCTCATGTACATAAGTGATCATAGCGTTGTTAACCGCTGTTGCAAGCCTTGCTTTAGGCGCTTTGTTTTCGACGCTTTGTCTATCCTTCTTGAACGCTTCACACCATTCGAACACTGATCAACGGGATCAACGAGAGGTTTGATAATCATTCTCTGCCGTTCAGAAACCGAAACACATTCACTCGCCATTTCTCTTCTTGCAATGCGAGAGTTGTCATGGCAAGAACAATCAACGAAATAAGTTACATTCTGCTAGCGTGAGATACCAGTGTTGCCAAACCTACAATTTTAAAAAGATATTTATCGGAAATAAAAGTCCAGACCAATTTTGAACGCTTCTCGTAAAATGCACAATGTACGTAAATGAACAGTTATTGTGTTAATAGATAGATACACTACCTTGCCATTAATCACCATACAAACCCTAAACAGCAAGTAAACTCGTCCTAGCTCCACAAATACGTATCGTGTGGCAGTGAAACAACGGTAAGTGATCGGAAGGGGGCCGTACGATCGCTAGCAGTCAACATGAGCAGACGGCGAGCGTTGCATGAGGCGGAAAGGGGCATGATTAAAGTTGCCCATCGATTTGGTCATTCCATACGTGCCATTCCCGGCAGATTCAAGATTCCTGGGTCAACAGTTGGTAACGTCATGGTGAAATGGGAACGAGAGGGAGTGATAAAGACCCAATCTCGAGCAGGTAAGCCTAGAAAACTGTCTGACAGGGACCACAGATCTCTCCAATGTGTAGTGAAAGCAAACCCTCAAATGTCGTTGAACAACATAGCCACCGGGTTTTGGGAGGTATCTAGGAGTGATGCCAGTGCACGCACAATTCCTCACAAGTTGTTTGCATCAGGATTCCATTGACGAGCGGAATCCCATAAGCTAAACATATCCAGATCAAACGCCTGCCACAGATTACAGTGGTGCACCGCACGGCGCCATTGGACAGTCGAACAATGAGAAAGAGTGATGTGGAGTGATGAGTCACGCTACATGTTGTGGCACTCCGAAGAACGTGATTGTATTTGGGGAATTCTCGGAGATCGGTACCTACCGGAGTGCATTCTCCTCACAGTAAAGTGCGGCCGTGGAGGTTTGGGCCTGTTTGTCATGGTTCAGCCTTTGTCCCCTGGTGTTAGTGCATAAAACCCTGAACGCCGAAGGGTATCAAGTAATCCTGGACAATTCGACGCTTTTCACACTGTGGCAACAGTTCGGTGATGGCCCGTTTAGGTTTCAATGCGATAATGCTGCCATTCATGAAGCACATGATATCACGAAGTAGTTTGAGGAAATGAAGGGTGCAATAACTCGAATGGTCAATCCAAAGCCCCGATCTCAATCCAATTGAGCGTCTCTGCAGTGAGTTGGACCGCCGGTTGATGGCCAGACCACTACGCCTCAAAATCACCCCTGAACTCTTCGCCATGTTGCAGAAGGAATGGGGGCAAAACCTCCCGTCGTATATCAGCACCTAGTGGAAAGTCTTCCTAGAAGAGTCCAAGCTATGATTCGGGCGCGTGCGGCCCTACGACATACTGACTCCATCCCAGCGCCAAATGTATCTGAACGGACCGAGGGGTGTCCGGTAATTAATGGCAAGGTGCTGTTTTTGGTTTGTCATTAACCATAAATTGAAGTTGTTTAGTAGATTCTTCTGTATGATTTTTTTTTTTACCATTTTGTCATTCTTTTCATTGCAGTTGATAGCGATCCAGGAATTCTGCGCGGCAACACGTGAATATTGTCCTCCAGGACCTAAAGGATCTCCAGGAATACCGGGATCTACAGGATTTCCAGGAGAAAAGGGAGACAGGGGAGACAGAGGACTCCCAGGGGAAAAGGGTGAACGTGGATTTCCTGGAATGCCTGGAGAGCCAGGACCCAGGGGACCGAAAGGAGAACCAGGATGGCCAGGTACGTAAAAATATGTAAACTAAACTGATACATACACTTCCATATATGTTTGATTCCTCTGCTAATTAAATATGAATTTCGATCGGTTTAGTGCAAAAGAGGCCTATGCAACATTTATTTTGCCTAAATTGATATCTACGTCCTAACCTTGTCTCAAGTATAACAAATTGTTCGAGAATAAATAGTCAGTTACGTAGCTCACGGTGTTACTGAGTTTTGGAAAGGACTAACCTTTTCGGCTTCATTGAAAATAGTCTGCATCTGCAGCACATTTCTATCAACGATTCGCAAGACTCTCAATAACATCCTTGAAGAAACATGGTTTCCGTATTTTAACGAAGTGACTTAGATAAGAAGTCGTTCAGGAAGTGATTTAGATGAGGAATCTTTCAGGAATTGACTTAGATGAGGAGTCGTTCAGGAATTGACTTAGATGAGGAGTCGTTCAGGAATTGACTTAGATTAGGAGTCGTTCAGGAAGTGACTTAGATGAGAAGTCGTTCAGGAATTGATTTAGATGAAGAGTCGTTCAGGAATTGACTTAGATGAGGAATCGTTCAGAAATTGACTTAAATTATGAGTCAGTCAGGAGTGATTTAGATGAGGGGTTGTTCAGGAATTGACTTAGATGAGGAGTCGTTCAGGACGTGACTTACATGCATAAATATATGATGAATTATTGAAGCTAACTCCTGAAAATATGGAGAGCGCAGGAATACTTCACACCTCAGGTAACTGAGTTTATGTTTTCTAATTTTTGTCACGTGCGGTTTAGTGTAAGAGCAAAGAACCCTTCCTGTTGACCAACGATGGCTACATTTTGCATAACTACAATTGAATTTCTGCATAGTACGTGACAGCGGTAATGGATTCACCATCAGAAAAGACGGACAACAAAACATTTTGTGACGTCAAGTTTCGTTTTAGGAAGTATTTGTAGGCTTTGCTAACGTCCAATCACTGCTCACTCGCTTGATATTATTGCACAGAATCAGTTTCTCATGACACATCGTAGTACAATTACGTAGGATCTCATTGTGGTGCGAATCAACAGGTTACTGCAAAAAGTCAGCCCCCGCTGCTGTTTGGTGATCCTCCGACAGCTCATGGGATACCCTGTTGTCCATTCATTTTCACTTTCCTTATTTGCTGTATGGATGGTCGTAAATGGTTTATCTTTTAACTGTCGGGCAAGTTAGCTGATGGTGTTGCGTGGATTTACCTCTAAAGCATCGTTCGTTATCCACCCTGTGCCCTCTATTTTTGGAGAATCTGGTTCCCGACGCGAAATCTGTCAAACCAGCGATGCACTGTACGTTCTGTAATTTAGTTTAAGCCTCATGCCCTCGCCACATTATATGTTTCTGCTGCCGTATGTCCCCGGTTGACCTCGTGAAACAAACTCACCTGTAAATCACTGTTTCAACATGTTGCATAAACCCCTTTAACGTGTCCTATGGCCCCCTGCAGCTTACTTCTAATGGATTAAACGGTGCCTGTTACAGTGAAATTCAACGGCATTACTCCATGGTTCCATCGGTTCTATAAAATAAGGATAAGGAGGATTGAATGTAGTCATTGTGCATTTCGTCTATTTATTTCTGAACACCCTGGTGTAAGGGATATGTCTCAACAAGTACCTCTTCCGAAGGAAGGGATGAGGAAGACAACGATTAAGATCTCTATAATGGACACCATTCCCCAATTTAGCTTGTGCAATTGTAGTAAAACCTGGATGATGAAAGCATTAGAAAGATTCGGATCTGCTCCAGTTTTCAGACCTTCACTTTCGCCACTGGATTACGCGGATTTGAGAAAGCGAGAACATCCCACATATAATACAGTAGTCAGATACAGTCCATCTGTGTTGTTCTTCGACTATACTATTCTTTTAGCTACTTTACTTACCAATGTATTCGTTTGATCAATGTCAAGTTATAAAATCTACAAACATTCAGGCAACAATCAGAAGTCTGGCCCAAAACCTGAAGGATCACATGGCCACTACGGCCGGCATATAACTCCCCCTGTGTCATCTATTCAATAATTTAGTTTTGAGATATTCATTTATCAGATATGTACAGGGAATGTGCTCCAAATAATTTAACAAAGGGCCTGGAACGAATATAAATATTTAACCAAGGGTATCGTTCGAGCTTACACCTTGCAGCAGGGTTATGCTCGAAATCATTTAACAAAGGAAAGGGCTCGGAACGAATATAAATATTTAACAAAGGGATCGCGCGAACCCCTTCCAGCACACTCCTGAATATGTAGATACAATATACAAAAAATGGAAAATGTACTGTTTTCTATTTAGAGATTTCTTTATTAAAAATCAACAGATCTAACAGTTTATCATATAAAGTGATTAATCACTGTTATACAATACTCTATAAATCTTCATTTCTGATTTAGCTTTTGCGAGCAGAAAATATTGTATTAATTTAGAATTGGAGCTAACACGTAATTAAAAATATTATTATAATAAAAATGCTTGTTTTCTCTCTTTCACTTCTAACTAAAATTAAGAAACAAAATATTTATTTATACACTCCTTGAGCCATCTCTTTGCAAGAGAGAACATTCTCGCGTCACTCAACGGCCTACTCTTATTCGTTCTATTAAGTTGTCTATTCTATTCTTATTCTTTGATTTAAATAAAACTCTTTATAAATCGTCGATTTTTGCATATCTCATCTACCTTCTTAATATCTGAAGTAAAATTCACGTGTAGCCTCATACCTCAAAAGTTTTTAAGTTGAGCAAATTTTCAAGTTTCCTAGCTGTCTGTATGATACTCAGACTTAATCAAATTTTTAGAAAACTTTCTCCGAAACAATCATTCAAATTAGATACGAAATTAGCTTCCTTATCAGATTGAGTAATTTATCAAATATATTCATGAGAGTTGAGTTAGGATCACTATTATTCTGCCGACAGAGGTAAATTCTACACTTTAGCCTTCCCAATTCAATTTGGAAGCCCGATTTACTCTTTATTTGTCTTACTAACAGACAGTTTCTTATCAAAAAATATTTTCTTCTCGAACATTTTATTTTCTTCAAATACTTCTTCATTTAGTTTTCCTATTTGACAATAGATTCAATTACCTCTTCAAATACACAACTTTAGTTATGTAATGTCCTAAGAAGTTTTTTTTATCCCTTCTTTATTATAGCCACTATATTGTAAAGTAAGCAAAGTTCATTTTGCTTTCTAAAAGCATATTTCAGGAATTACTAGGGCTAGGAAGGTGGTTGAGGTGCCGTTGGAAAGGTCTCTGCGAGACTAGCTCAAACCCGTATCATTCATCCAAGTAGCAGGGGCAGTTCCCGAGTTTCGGGGTGGCAGATTTACAACTTTGGAACTACTAGGGCTAGGAAGGTGGTTGAATTGTCGTTGAAAAGGTCCAACGAAACAATGATCACATAAATAAGATGCTCTCTACTGAAGCCTGGCGGTAGCTTATGTGCACAGTCCCTCCAATGGGTTCCGCCCTACTTGTTTCTTTTCCAAACACTCTTTAAACTCATTTTTGTACTCTCATGGTCATAAAGAATTGATCATAGGTACAATTTTTAATTAGATCACAAGTGTATAGAAGTGATAAAATGTTTTATCATTTAAAATGTACAAGAAGTGTGATTTTTTAAAAGTGTATTCGTATAAGTAACGAGCTACAAGAAATACAATATTTTTTTCTTGTTACATATTTAAGAAGTCCAATGAACAAATTGTAAAAATGCATTTAAGACGGATTTCTCATACATTAACGGCACAAGAAGCTTACACGAGTCATCTTTTAAAAAACATGACAAACTCCACCTACTTTTGGAACGTATTACTTGCATTTTGTGAGCATAAAACTAAATGGTTTTCTTAAAAGAACTGAAGAACAGTGTAAAATACCTGCATTAGTGTGCACAGAGTACGCTTTTGAATATTGTTTACTCTGGCAGCTTCGTATTTCAAGAGTGCAGGTGCCTCGTTGTTTACTGTGGATCTCAGGAACTTCTAACTTTGTAAGCTAGGTGACAGCGAAGAAGCTACCAACAGCACTCCAGATCTGTTGGGGATACAACGGCCAGAGCCTATCGTTTACTGCAGAAATGGAATAATCGAACCGTAGACATTTCCTGATGGAATAGAACATGAATTCATGAAGTTTGTACTTCTAACGCTCTGTTGCATAACACATTATATATGTATGAGAACTTTACTGCCTTCACTAAGAAAGGTTGATCTTGGTTTCGTACAAGTTACTTAACTTAGTTCCAACGATACTTATAAAACATAATGCTATTAAACATTACTTAAAGATTATGAAAGAAATAAACGAGCAATCATGAACTATAGTATAACATTAACATAACATGATTAACATACGTTCAGCAATAAAAGATTATTGAATTGCTTACGAAACTAAAAATAGTAGCTTGATTGAATTTGATATCGCTGCTCTAGCACCATTTATCAACCATTAGAATCACTGCTTTAGGAAATTCAGGAGAATATAACATAGAAATCAATCGTAAATAATTTCTATTCATTATTAAAGGAGTGTCTCGCGAGAGTAATGAATCCGGGCAGAGCTTTAGGAAAAAAGGGTGATCAGTAAATAGTCTTTCAAAATCGATTGTCTCCACCCACCTCGGTGGTGTAGACAGTAATGTGTCAGATTCCTTCACGGATTCAATCCCCTGCAGGCCAACGTTTCACCGAGCTGTCGTAGCTCAGTGGTAGAGCGTTGGCGTAACATTTGGAAGGTCGTGGGTTCGATCACAGCGGCCGACCATCCTGACCGAGGTTTTTCTAGGGTTTTTCCTCAGTCATACCAGACAAATGCAGGGATAGCACCTTCAACATAGGCTCTGGCTGACACCTTCTCGAATCCTTACCCCTCCCCTATCCCGGCCTTAGCCTTAGATGCCTAAGGGTCATAAATCAAGTTTAAATCACCAGCCAACGTTTCTTTCTTATTCTTTACGAGAAAATTGAAAATATCTAAACAGCAAATTAAACAAAAGATGAGTTTATCCGCCCTACTCGCCAAATTTTGCTCCGTCAGACTTTTCTTTTTCCAAAATTGATGTCTGTCTTAAAACGGGGAAACTGTAACCAAAGCGTTGAAGAAGGTACGAATTCAGGGTTTCCACTGTGCCCTTAAAGAACCTACACAACAGAAGTAAGCATTATGTGGAGATGGAGGGAGATTGTTTTGAAACAGTATAAATGCAAATGCTAAATAAAAATAATTTTGTTTTGATATAATAATTGTTTTCTTATTACTTAATGGGCACACTGGGTACGATTCGTAAAGAAAGGGTAGCGAGAAATGCCTGGTAGTGATAAGAAACATAAGGAGGAGTGTACACCGCGATACATGGGAGGCCTAAGAAGATGTGATAAACATGCGATGAAGATGATTATAAAAGGAAATGAAAGGGGTGGCAATTGGAAGAAATGTATCCACAGCAAACATCGAAGAAGGAAAAGTAAAACAGATGCCTAATTTCCAGAATATATAAAGTGTTATTAGTAAGTAAACGAAGTGTGTGCGAAAGAAATAAAGACTAGAAGAGCAAAAATCGAGAGAGAAATTCTGTAAATCTATGAACAAAGAATTGAGGAAAAGGTTATATTTTGAAAGAGGTATTGTGTTAAATGGAGCAGAAACATGGATTGTACGATAGAGTAATGAATAATTAATAAACAATCAGAGTCTACAAAACGTGGAGACGGAGGAAAATAATTATAAACATCATCTTGACACAGCAAGAAGTGTTGAAAGGAGTAGCCGAAAGACAAGAGATACTGAAAACAATGAAGAGGAGAAAGGGAATTAGAACATTGGTTACGCAGAAATGGTATACTAAAGGATATATTTTAAGATATGTGTAAGTACTAAGGTATAATATGATTACTAAGAAGGTATATGGTTAATATTTCCTTCCTACCTTACTTCAGTCTTTCCCATTCGTGTTGTCTGCCATTTCCAACATAAGACTTCACAGGCAATGAAACCGTTAGTTCTTGTTTGTTTGGAATATGCATGAGGAAGTTCGTAGTTTATGTATTGTAATAATAAGATAAAATTAGTTACGCTAATTTGTGCAACAGGTATGTAAAAGCACTTTGTAACACCATTTTCAAAATTACTGGCATTAATAACAAACGTATATAGCAGTGGTGGAAAAACATATCGACATGAATGAGAACGAAATAGGAGGACAAATTATTTACAGATATATCATTTGCAATTACAGAAAACAAGTATGTAACTGATGTTTCTATAACGCAGATGACATGTTCGATGTGTTTACTGACGCAGACAATGAACCTGATAATTGGTCAAATGAAATGAGTGATGAAACGGAAGATTTGCCTGGTTCATACATGGCTGATAGTGGCTTTTCTGCTAGCGAATATGAGGTGTCATCTCCAGTTAAAATGAATTATCCAATTGCAACGAAAATTATTGTCAAAAGTTACCAAAAGGTCAGGTTTACATTGAGACAATAAAAATATCACTCTTTTAGGGAAACTTAGATTGATTGAATAGTTATTAGCATACTAAACGAGTGGGTGACCTTCTAGAGATGGTACCTTAAGTTTTTGGTAAAGTGAACCATAAACCACCTCGTTCAACGAACCTCGGTGAGAAGTGAAACCATGACCACGTGAACAGAAAGCCGAGAAAGATTATGTTTGAAACGTGTGGAAAGAAATTCTCACCAAAGTAATACTGTAGCACAAAAATAAGATTCACATAACTATTTGATGTATTAGCTGGTATTCGCTGGTCAATGATGGAAATGCGTTGCATGGCTTATCATCAGTTTTGTTTGCATGTACCAAAAGACAAATGATTGCATATCTGTAGCGAAAGTGTGGCTATATGACCGTTAAGTACTTAGTGCGTTAAATGCTCCAGGGACTATGTTGACGGTGCCAGCTAAAACCACCAGGAAGGATGTAAAGAATGGGAGTTGGGTAAACCTTTCTACTGTTCGATTATGCTATGCCAGGATTACTTCCTTCTTGCACTACATCATCACAGATGAACAGAAACATGGGATTTGTCGTAGTAGTTTTTACTTCTAGCAAGGTACATAAATGTGGAAAGGGTCGTGTACCGACGTGACAAGAATGACACATACCACATAAGCCGAATTGCAAGTATGTCCTTGCCACAGATTTTTGACACCCTTCACCCAGATGTTTGGAAGCATCACTCTTCCCAGGTGTGAATTACGTTGGCTTTTCATATCCATCTTCAAAGTAGATGTATATAATAATAACATTTTCATGTTATATTATGGAGGTGTGGCAAAGCATGAGAAAATGGGATGTTAGTCCTTAGTACTTTTGTCTGACCAGCTGAACTTTTCTTTCTCGTCTTGTAATCTAGTGGCAGCAGATTTCATTTGTTATATCTTTAAAACATTGAAGTGCTACAGTAGCAGTAAAGAGATGTAAATTAGGTTTAATTATTTTTGTATCAATGTGCCAAAAGCACACTTTCATGAAAAGAAGAATAGAAAATGCACAGTTGTTACATTTGTTTCCCATAAGCGATACATATAAAGGCAATCATAACTTGATGTTATATTTAGCAAAGCAGCACGGGGAAATACAATTCCAAATTTGTTTATTGAACACCTGCACATTTACATAATTCATTAAAGGGAGTAAGTGTTTAAATAAGTATCACGTTTCTGCAAATGCAAATACTTTTACTTTACAAAATTACGAAAAAAATAACACGAACGGAGGAAGAAATACTGCCAACTCAGCGATATTGGTTTTATCATCCGAGCCACAGGAATTGTTGACTCAGACACCTGCACGTTACCCGGAAGATTTGGAGACTACCTGGTATTAGTCAGAATTTACCTTAAATAGCGAGGACCAACACGGTTCGTTCACCCGCCTGCTAGTCTTGACATCGATATTCGACTATACGTGTCCTGAAATTCACAAACCGCCAGCAGTATCAGTTGCTACCAGCTTTGGCCTTAGCCTACACCAACTTACAGGCTACCGATAATTCTCCAAGACAACATCTCTTCGTTCATCTAAGTTCTGCCTTACCACCGAACAGAGTCTCGGATAGCGTGAGTTCGACTAATGAAAGCAGCCAGACTTTGGGCTTCAGCCTCCAGCATTTGGCCTACAACATCTTCAGCTCTCCAAGAATACCTACAGTGATAGATCCATCTCCATCATTAGTCCTTGGCCACAACAGCTAGTCTCCAACATCAGTGCTAGGTCAGTTGGGTCTTAATTGATTGATATTGTAAGCTGCTTTATTCGTGTTGGATCTGGAACATTGCGTTCATATGTGTTACTATATTTATGTACTATGGAAGGGACCATTAAGAATGATTAGCCTGTATATTGTCTGTACGGAAACCGCGTATCATAGAATACCACATACGAGTATTAGTATGTTCTTTCGAAAGCGTTAGATTACCTGAGCTACGTTTAATATCCTATCGTCCTTGAAATTAGACATCGTTTAGCGTAAGCGATCGTAACTCTATTTCCCCGTATTGAAAGCAAACAAGCAAATAAGTGAATGCCTGGACCCGCAGGGCTGGACTTCTAGTCCATATGGGCTACTGTCGTCCTGAGTAAGTGATATCTTTGTTTGGTTCTAAATTACATTTAATTTTTTGTAAAAAAATCGGAGTCTTAAACAGGACATTCCCGCCCCCACCAAGCAAACATCCGGGAAAGCCACCAAGGTTAAGAGATCTTATTGGTGTCTCCTGTGATATCTTTTCAAGGATTGATGTAGGTAATTATTTTGAATTATTGTTAACTATTGAGATTCTGTTGTATTGAGAGTTAGGCAGTAAAGGATTGTAGGATGTTAGGAAGCAAGGAGGAGTGGGAAATTAATTTAGACTTGTTATATCTTGATTTGTCAATGCCTTCATGATTGTTGTTCCGCTATTTCTTCTCTTTTATTTCGTCACTTGTGTAATGTTTTCTTAATGTTGTGATATGTATTACTAGTATGATAAAAGCTCTTGGTAAGTTATGCAATGCCTTTTAATTTTGTGGTTCATCTGCTATGGCAAATTTCCTGTAATTATTTTTTTCTCTTTGATTGTTTGTATATATTTCTTTTGTCTTTCTTTCATGTAGGTGTCTACAGGAATTATTGTGATACTATTGTAAAGTTCTGTTTGGTTTGTATTCCATAATTTTTCAGTATATCTGATTCAGTATCTTTCGATTTTTTTATTTGTTTCGTAATTATTTTTGAGTGAAATAATTCGTGACCGTAGATTACCATGAGTCTGAGAAGAGGTCTGGTTTTTATGGCAATTGGAATTGGAGATCCAAAGTACAGTTTCAGTAATGCTAGAGTCCTGAGTCCTATTGCTTTTCTGTCGTTTATGTGATTTTTGAATGTTAACCTTTGGTCAGAAGTTACGCCTAAATATTTTGCAGATTTTGTTGGATGTATTTTTGTGGTTTTAATTGCGATGTATTTTTTTTGGTCTTTTCTGGTGTCACTTCCTGTTGAATAAAAGACTATAAATTAAGTTTTATTTTGGTTCAATTGCTGTCTCCAATGTGAACTTCCTTTTTTTTTGTAGATTTTTTATGGCAGCTGTTACACTGTAAAAATAGAACACACAACGTTCATCCAAAAAATGGAGGCCGCTGAGCTGCCTCCACTTTTTGGATTAACCTACATTCAGCCAGTTTTCGGTTGAACGTTTTACTTTCTGTAAACTTTCAAAATGCGTATATATATGATTGTTCCAACGTACTTCATTCAAGCAGAGCATTTTTAAAATAGAAAATAATAAAAGGTAATATTCATTTAATATTAACAATGAAAAAAAATTAAAATTGTCGGGCTTCGATCCAGGGTCCACAAGCAAACTGGTCAGATGCTCTTGCCACTTAGCTACGAAGGCAGTTGGTGTTTCTGGCTTTCCGAGTGATATCTATAGCTAGGGTTTTACTGCGGAGGAGGTTAATCATTAACACGTTTTTTATTTTACTACGAGGAATGTCTCGTGCAAAAAGAAGAGATATGTTTGCTACAGCGTAAAGATTTATACCTAACTGAATTTATCTTTCCGCCAATACAATCCTTGCCGTTCTCGGTCCACAAGTGAACTGTTTACTGTTCACAGTGTAAAGGCAATATAAACACTCAAAATGGCGGGGCGTTCAGTGACAAATAACATTACTCCTGTTATTTGATTATAGAATATCCAACTAAGGCTTAAACTTCATCCACAAAAGTACGTAACCTCAAAATTGCCAGTTTAGCTTACACTTCGATTAGAAAATGACCGAGTTTTAAGCGTAAAATAAGTTGAACGTTCAGGGACAAATCACTTTGGCCAGTTTCAACCCATTTTCAGTTAACGTTAAGCTATTACAAAGAAAATGTTTAACTTTAAAATGGAGTTAATTTTACCAATATTTCCACTAAAAGGCTTACACTATATCCACGTTTAAGAGTAAATGCAACAAAACGCTAATTTTTTACTTTTATTACTCCATAAAGCGGAGTATCTTTCATCCGTTTCTTTTTCAAATCTTAATTTTATTTTATTCTTTAGTATTGGTAAATGGGAACTAAAGACAATGACTTGTAAACTAGGAAACATAACCAAAACGTCTCGATAGTAATTTTAGGAATGTAAAAGCTTGCATGTACTTTGTCGTTCGCGTGATTTCAAAAGACATACGGAAAGGTAGTTCACTCCGGCAGGAATGTATGATTTGTTGACTCCGAGAGAGGTTGAGAAACTCCATTGACTTGGTCAGAGGTTCTGACGTCACGGAGATTTCCGTTGAGGAAGTTGAAAGATGGACAGTTTTTTGGAAAGAGACAGGAGTCGTGAGTTAAGAATGGGAGTGATGATTCGACAACCGAAGTAGCAACACGATATTCGAAACTGTTTTGTTTCTACGCGAGTTTGAGTTGTGACATAGAATTACGACAAAATGTATTCCACTTGGACTGCCTTTGATGTAAGTCAAAAGACTTACTCTTCTTAAGTCATTGCTCTTCTTAAGAGGTCACGCTAATGCCAAAGATATTTATTTTTGTTTTCATTTGGAAATGTTCAATAATTTTCAATATTAAGTTTTGGATAGGAATAACTAATACAGTATACAAATTATTGCGGCGTCGACTTATATCATATTAATTAAAATGAATCCTTTGAGTATTATTGATTCCAAAATTAGCGAATGAACCTAATTTTGTTTGTGTGTCGTAACAGGTGTGACGTTTACGTAGATGGTGTAGAGTTGGGCTCAGGGCCGCGCCTTGATAGACTCCTCATTGAATGGTTATGATGTTTGAGACAAAATCCGACAAAAACTAGTAAAAGATACATGATTCAGGAATAGCTGGGAACCATGACGCTGAAGAAAGGAAGTAGAATATCTACAAAACCAATAGGCCTAATACTGCTATCCAAAAATCGAGGTGAACTGCGAATAGTTTAAAAGAAATGAATATTTGAATTATTTCGAATGTATTCATTTATTTAACGTATGTAAAAGTCGAATGTTGCACTTCCCCATTCCGCTTGTAGTGATCGTGTTGCTTTTTTTCAAAGCGCATATATGAAAGAATAAGGACTGTATATTAAATATATATATAACAATCTTCTTGTTCCAAAATATTTTTTGTGTGAACTTTTGAGAAATGAAATATTCCATAAAAATTCATTTTGTAAATTTTATTAACAGTTGCCAACCCTGACGTTCGTAGGGAAAAAATTGAACTTCTGCCAAATGGTTACTCCTATGGCTATTTATAACATATACATGGATTGGAATCCTAACTGTTAACAGGATATTAGAGAAATGAATCTATGCTGAGATAACACCAGAAATTAAAGAAATGAAAAATAATATAACACCGCCCGCTTTATCCCCCGATTGCGAAGTTTCCCCAAAGTTTACAGAGTGGCACTCATCGAATTTCAAATCAGCACCCCAAAATCATATAAGATCAGCTGAAAACCCTTATCACCGACAAGAGAGAGAGAGACAGAAAATCATAGTTCACCGGCTTCTTCTCCGGTCTATATTGAATGGTTTGAAGTTCCCTAAATTCTTCGAATTTCTGTTTATTTCTTTATGTAGCCGGTTGATTTCTTGTTTGATAAATTCTGAAGGTCTTTTGTGAACAATTCTATTAAGATGACATTTTTAGCGGATAAGTTTTATAATATCTGTCGGAAGTCTCTCAGTTTGTGGAATGATTATTTTTTGGGGGGAGGGGGACAAACTGGGTTAGCGCTGACTGTACTGAGTTGACAATTTTCCTGTTTGTATATTCAATGTCATCAGTATTTCTTATTGGTAGTTTGATATCGGATAAATCCTGTTTAATTATGTTTCTGAATTTATCCCAGTGTGCCTTATGAAAATTGGTATATTGGATTAAATTAGCGGATTTCTCAATTTTTAGCTTCAAAGTGATATAAATTTCTCCACGATCAGAAGGGAGGCTTTTGTTCCCTGATTTTTCTTCAATTTTTATTGGAGATTGCTAGAGAGATTAAGATTCGTTCAGGTGCTGTTTCAATGTTATTGACAAATCTAGTACGGTTCATATTTACGTTAATGAAACATGCTTGGAGTAGACACTGGAACAAAAGCTTGCAGTTTTCATTTGTTTTTCTATCCCTGTTAAGATCTGCAATAATAATCATGTTTTTGAATTGTTCCAGGTGTTGAAAAAGTGAAAAACTATTGTTAATATCTGTTGGTGGACTCGGGTAGAGTGTGGTTATGTAAATGGGGTCCGGATGATGATTGATTGCTATTAATAGTCGAGTACTGATTGGCTCCTGTAGTGGTTTTGGAATTGTGACTTCTTGTGCATTTATGTTTTCCGTCACTAGAATTGCTGCTCCTTCACTTGATGTCTGCCTGTCTTTCCTAAATATATGGTATCCTGAAACCTTTATCGGGATGATATATATTATTAGTTTAGTTTCGTTAATGATTATGACACCTGAATTTTGATCTTGTGTGAGTTGCATTGTTTCCTGTAGTTTTTTCTCTCAAACCATTTATGCTTATGAACATAGTTTTTAGTGATTTGTTGTAATAATTGGTTTGGTTCATTCTATTTATTTGATTAGCCATTACCATTCTTATTAATAATCTTATAGAGCCATCTATAAATAAAGTTTTCATGTAAATTGAAGTGCGCACTCCGTCAAACAAATGAACTAACACGAAAAAAATATTGAAACATTACAAAGAATTCGCGTAACTTGCTTTCCTAATACCAGCTAATATTTTTAATTGATAATTGATTCCACAGCAAATCTCTTCATTTTCCGCGAATGGATTTATCCGTTTTGCAAATGAGTCGCAGAGGGTCTTAATATCTTACAATCTGAGAAAGAATTTCGCATCAAGAAAATACAGTACCAATTATATTCTCTCAATTTAGAAATACGAGTTTGTAAAAACTCTAACTACATTTTGATCCGAAAGTATACAGAACAATGTTCAGAAGTAAGTTATTTGTAATCGTAACCAAATTTAATTTAATTGAACCGTGTGCTGTTATTCATAAGATTGATTTAAAAGCATTTTCGTTGCGCTGGATAAATTTCTTAAAACTAAAGTTGAAACTAGGAACGCTAATGTAGAATAGAAGTTAGTGTATAAGTGTAAACGAGAAAGGTTTGCAAATGTACACTGAAAACATAATTCAGAATAATTAAACTTTATTGCTCATGACCAAATATACGGTCATCCGTGATAAAATCGTGTTTATTATGTACAAACTTGTTTTCTCTACGTACTGCTTGCTATCTGCTATTATTGTTATCCACGCTTAACCATGTCACTCATTGCCACGTGTAAACCAGATAGCATGCCAACTTGAAACAAGATTGTTTTAGCTTGGCAAACTTGATATTGTGTTGAGAATAATAAACAAGCATGAAATGAAACTGTTGGAACAACGTAAGTGACTTGGTGTTGTAATTAACGTAATTCAAGCTTGTAGGAACGAATAGTTATGCGAGGAGGTTTGTCAAACTTGAATTTTTTAAATTTTGTTTCATTCCGCTCTAGCTGTCGCCGAAGGTTAGGACTGTTTCGCGTTAGCTAATCTTCGCTAACTCCTATCGTTTTACTACCGGCGTCTCTTACGATCTGATGAACTAAAAGTATAAATAACCGCTGGAAAGCCAGTTAGATGGTGTGATTCCGTAATCTGGTGACTACAGTATCGACTAAGAGTGCCGTGGGGCCTCCGATCGATTTCCATTCAGGGCAACTTTTTTTTTCTTTTCTTTAAGAAGTACATTACGTTTTTCTTTCTTGTCCTGTTAAGGATATTAAAACCTTGATTCTTGTGAACTAGACTATATGATTCAACCTTGTTTAAAACTTTCTGTGCTTGACATGATAAGCTTACACTCAGTTGTAATACTTGTGAAAGCAAGCTTGGTTCAGTTCGAGTCAGGTCAACATTGCTATGTGGAAATCAAAACATTGTACCTTTTCATCGCTTTCCACAGCAAAATGTAATCAATTGAACTCTGAATAGAAGACTTGTAGAACGTTACGAACGTCAGGAGAAAATTCGACCCGCTTTTGCTTATCCCCCCACTCCTCTCTCTCCCTCTCCGGCTTGTGTGTGTGTGTGTGTGTGTTTGTGTGTGTGTGTGTGTGTGTGTGTGTTATAGAAAGGAAGAGAGTAGTCCTCATTAATTTTGCGTCTTTCACGATGTGGTGAAGCAAAGCGACACTTGGCCTGCCAGCTGGACGTCCAGTGCCTGTGTTGCTACTACTGTCATTTATTCATCCTACCCAAGGTCAAATGTCAAGCAATGTTGGTTTGAGAAGTAATGTTCTTTTTGTGTCCCTCTGACGCATAGTTCGTTTCAAACCAGATTCTCTGGAAAACGAATAATAATTTCTTTTTTCTGAATTATTCTCTTTTCATATCATCTCAAAATATATTACAAGTGCTGGCGTAAGGATTACAATTTGCTTCCCCGTCATTGTAATAAAATTACATTTTCTTTTGTTCTTTTAATATGTTTGTCTCACAAATGCTATTAAGTTGTTTTTGTTTTGTTTCTTTATCTTTTCACATGCAGCATTTTAAAGAATTATGACGTAACAAATTGTCCATAGGTTGGGCGTCGATAACAAAAATCGTGGATAACGCACAAAGCACTGTCTCATTTCCATATTTTTTTTTTATTATTTTTAAAACAAAAGGTTATCTCAATTATTAATGTATACTTCAAGTGGTAAAATAAACAGATTTTATTTTGAATACAATTTACCAGAACGACACTTACAACTGAACCTTTGAGTTTATATTAACCTGCAATGTTAGTCCACCCAAATGACAGTACTGTCGCGCGGGTTCTATATAAAGTAGGCGCTTTTCCTTGTTTCTTAATTTTGTATCCTGTTTATGTTTTATTTCTTATGAAAAACTTAAAGACGGCTTTATCCCAAAATGTCTCCGTTAAAAAGAATGTCTGATTTACGGAAATTTCACATTGGAAACTTAAATAAAAGCTGAAATTGATTTCTAGAGCTGAAATACATCATAGTCACTACGTAAATTTCTTTTAGTACAATTTTTTAGAGTAATAATACTTGAATTCTTAATATTCATTTTAATTTTTATTGATTAAATGGAATAAAAACAGTAACTAATACAGTCAGAAAATGAAAATTAGTATAATAAATGCTAAGATGAAAAATCTTGTATGGATATAAAATTATTGTCAATGTTATATATTAGTTGACACAGGAAACTTGATCTGCAATGGCTATATCTACAGGTCTTCTTCTGTGGTTAAAATGACTTGGTGATTCACTTTGAGGATTATAGAAGCTAGCGAAATGTTGTGAAATGTTTATAAAATATTTATGTTGATATACGCTAGAAACAACAGTGTACAAAGTCATTTGATACTAATTAGAATTAATTTTTCACCAAAATATTAATGCATTTACTTTTGCAGCTTCAGAAGGAAAGGAATGAAATAAATCTATGGCTTACGCATCATGGCCACAGTAACAAACTTTTGCTATTGAATTCTGTCCAGAGCAAAATCAATTTAGTTTTAATCATAAACACCTACCTCTCAGTAAACGTGTCTAATATTCTCCTCCGAACCAAGGCTCGGTTTCTCATATGGTCTCTTCTGCATCGGCTTTCCAACCACCATGGAATGTAATTATCGTTTTCTTTTCACCTGATCTATATGGCCAGTTCATCTTAGCTATCGAGATTTCATTATTCTTATAATAAAGAGAGAATCATGAATTTTGTGAAGCTCTTCATTATACATTTTTTCTCCATTCTCTGATGATCATATACTGCAATTATAAACTAAAAAATTAATTTCACACAAGTTTACCCTAGTTTCGCCCATCACTGAAATATTAAGCATTTTACAGGATTAACTTGTTATACACTTTCCCACTAAAACGTAAATAACGAATATGAATCAGAAACAAATTTTGCAAACGGTATTTTTGTGTCAAGGTTGGCCAAGAAATGGCATATTAATTTTCACTATATCATATTCAGCCATTTTAATTGCTGGTCAAACTCATTCCATATTTTTCAATACAAATCTCGATGAGCTATTATTCTCATGCATATGTCTCCTAAAAGTCTTTGTGTTTCATCCATCCATTTTACATTTGGTAGTCTCGTAGGTCGCTTTTTGTCTTCTGGAAAAGCAATGTAGAATATTTGTTGTGCGTCTTCCATCTATTGGTTTAGTTATGTAACCGACTTATCTTCACTTCAGCTTCCTCGCTACCTTGATCACATCTTGTACCTTTATTTCAGATCGAATCTATTCGTTTGTCGCCCTGTCTCTTCTAGTTATTCCTAGCATGCATCTCTCCGTTAATCTTTTAGGTAACTATTAATTTTTTTATCTCGTTTGCACATTTAATGTCAATGTTTCATAACCGTACAACATCACAGATAGGACACACTTACGCTTCAAGTACATTGGTGACTTTGCTTTTCAAAATAAAGGTAGTATTCCAAAAGAGCTCCATGTCACTTTTACATCTTCTACTTATTTTTTAGTCATCTTGACTTTCGTTGTTTTGAGCTATTCTAGACATACATATTCATATTCTCTCTTTGAATTTTCATTTGTTTGTTTTCAGCACGTTGGTTGTACGTACTTGTACATAACTTTCGGTTTACTTAAATACTTTCAGATTCTAATGACTCGGTTGGAGCCGCGGTGGATCAATTGATAGAGTGCTCACCTCTGGTGCTAAGGGGTCGTCGGATCGATACCTCCTCATGGCATGTGGGCTTTGTAATGAACAAACACCGTGTGCGTGGGTTTTCTCGGGGTGCTCCCGTTTCATCCCACTTTCTTCATTCCACCAATTCATCCCATCATCATCCATACGGCCTGAACCATAGTTGCGTTAAGACCTTAAAATAAATTCAATTCATGACTCAATTATTGCATTGACTGACTCACTCATAAATAAAAAATAACATCACGAACACAAGACAAATGCGAGTGCCATACTGAAACTAATACCTGTTAATCATAATATCCGAAAGTATTAATCCAAATGTAATTCATTTTTAGCAACATATAGAGTGACTGCATGGTTTCATTATTTTCGTTGCTGGAGGTTTTCCTGAACCATGGATGTGAAGCATGAACAAAGGGCTATCATCAAGTTCCTGACAGCAGAAGGATGTGCTGCCTCCAACATTCATGAAAGACTGAAAAATGGTTATGGTGAGAATCTAATTGGCATGAGTAATCTCCGAAGATGAGTGAACAAGTTTAAGGGCGAGAAAACTATTGTGGAGGACAAACCTCGAAATCGAAGACAAATAAAAGAAGAAAAACAAAAAAGTGAACGATGGCGGATCATCATCTCACTGTCGTAAAAATGTCATAGAAATAGTCGATGATCAAAGAAAAATGTGTTCCTCTCCAATTTACGGCTGACTTCAAACAGAGGAAACAGGAGGTGTGCATGGATCTACTGGGACAATTTGAAGCCCATAAAGATACCTTTTTTTGACAACTTTTGCATCGGTGATGAGACATGAACATACGTCTACGATATCAGTGAAGTGCAAGACGTGATCAGAAGCTGGTTGAGGAAGTGGCCAAAATAATTTTCGCAAAGTGGCTTCGACAGGTTGAACGGTGGCAAAAATGCGTCGCCGCTGAGGAAGACTTTATCATGTTTCACAAATTTGTTGCTGAACAGTTTCTCTAGAAATGTGTGTAATTGCATTTCCCTTTTACTATGATTACAGAAGTTATGGCATAACAGGTATTACTTTCGGTATGCCGATAGGCGGATTTAAGAGGGCATGGGGAGCATTGCCCCCCGGTCATTTCAGAATTTCTATTAGAACCTCCGGAATGGCTTCCACCCTTAAAGCAATTCCCCCTACCCAGGGTCTCTCTCCTAAATCCGCCCATGGGCATGGCCTCGTATATAAGTCTTACAAACAGGCCTTTAGTTTCATATAAATTCATACTTGCAAGTTAAATGTATCATGCATTACAATTTCTACGAAATGTAGCAAATCCCATGTGTCTAAACAAAACTTTCTAAATATCAACTATCTTTTTCACGTTCACAGATTGTTTTAATTAATATTCCTTTACTGTTTGATCAGGAGGTTTAGTTGCATTGAGTGTTTCTTTATGGTCATTTCTCCATTTTTGTCCTTTTCTCTTTCCAGAAAAGTCTGTAGTTGGTACCCAGGTTATTTTTCCTTTCTATTTCATTCTATGATTACATATATCCTAGGTCAGTGTTCCGCAAACTGTAGTCCGCGGGGTCTGCCCTTGTGGTCCTCTGAGTACACGTATAACTGAGTCTATAATAATACTCTAGGTTGAGCATTAGTATATTAAAAAATCTAGTTGAAGAGAATTGCGTTCACATAGTATAGTTGAAAATCGGAAAGAAGAATTCTCTCTGGTCCCATAAAAATACAATGACTATTCAAAACGTGGAGAATTACCCAATCGTCCTTATTTTGTGCTGTTCGTGATCGGTAGGTCTTTTGCAGGTGAAGTATAGAAGAAAATATTGTCTCAACAAAAAGAATCCAGGAGGGGAAAGAAACTTTTCAATTTTATTGCCCTTCTATGAAGGAAAAGACGGAACAACACGTACAAAAGAGACAAAATACAGCAGGGAGAAAAGGAGGAAGAGGCGGAGAGACTCCAAAGATCATCAGGGTCTCCCGGATTGTAAATGAAATCGGTTGTCTGCAAGAAGCACAGATAATGCATTGTCTGTGTTCACAAAGCGACGTATCTTTTTCTTGTACTTTTCCTAGAAAACAGTACTTTTCCTTCCTTTTCTGGAAGGGAAAGGAACCACAACATTCTATTTGAAATAATTCATACACATGGCTGCCGAGAGCAGATTTTTTTTAATTCATGACACATTACTGTCACCGATAAAGGAAGCGTATTGACATAACAAATACTATTTTTACTTATATGTAAACATGTTTTGGACACACATTGAAGATTTTACTTTTATTGTCACGTTTCATCTCGACTGGACGCAGCTTTTAGTTGTTCGTAAATTATTCTTATGTGGTGGACGTTTGTGTTGTTTCGTTAAATAGCATAAAATGGGAAATTGGTTTCGAACCGGATCGTTGAAAAGAAAGTAACGTGATCATGATCTACTTCAGTCAGTAGATAATGCTAATGAAACAGAAGTTGTGTGTGATTCCAGTGGAAATATCAGTTGTGTTAGTGACATTAAAGAATTATCTAGCGGTAGCTGTTCAAAGAAAAAATAGTTTCGAAAATGTGATGAGTTATTTGGAATCTAGAATTACTTGGTGTGGCAATGAAAGTGAACCAAAACTCAGTGCGTTATGTGTTACGAAGTGCTTTCGAACGAGTGTATGATAAAGAAAGAGCATTGAAAAGGGATTATATAATGATATAGGTTTCCATCTCGAAACTCTAAAAATCACAGTTTGAAACTTATTTTCCTAACAGTAAATATGATGATTTTTCATGAGTTCGAGATCCTTTCCATTGTAATATTGAAAATAACCTGTC
>JAGDQP010007713.1:1692-66051 GCA_022664845.1 Lepisma saccharinum | reverse complement strand
CCAAGTCGTCTTCGTATCGACTCACCTTGTTTTAAGTAGCAAAGACATTGCCAAGTCGTCTTCGTATCGACTCACCTTGTTTTAAGTGGCGAAGATACGTCAAGTCATCTCCCTATCGACTCACCTTGTTTTAAGTAGCAAAGACATCGCCAAGTCGTCTTCGTATCGACTCACCTTGTTTTAAGTAGCGAAGACATGTGCAAGTCTTCCTGGGATTTATGGTTCGGAGAAATTGTTATATGTCATGATATCCATGTTGGAGTCGTGTGAAAAGTTACAGGTATTGTAATAAATGCTATCTGCTGTTGTATACTGCTTTCAATTTTTTACTTTGTTTTTATAGATTGTTAGAAATGCAATTGTGTCGTGAGCAATAAACTACGGACGTATGAAGGGTCAATGGAATGTTTCTGGACTTCAATCCATGTGACTTATTTTCAGTTGACAGAGATTGTCTTTTTAGATAATGTTATATCTGTAATCGTTTTTAAGCTTGTCTCATTGTTCAAAAAAGTTACACTGCTGGATGGGTAGAAATTTTTCATTTTATTTTACGTGGTGAAGATGTTCCATTTAGACGTGTACATGGTTTAAAAGTCAGCAGCTGAATGAATACACGTAAAATTTAAATCTTTCGCCAGATATAGTCTTGTAAATGGAAAGAAAATTATCACAGAGCAGTCTTATTTGATCAACTCACGTTGTTTTGAGTATTTTTTTTCATAATATTTAATTTAATACCTAGTGATTAACAGTCCTTTATGACAGACTTTTGCGGCAGAACCAGGAAACGAATCGTGTTTTGTACTTACAGATGATGATTATTAAGATGAGTGTCTCTTTTGAGGAATTCTGCATTATTACAAATTAAATGCTATGTTAAAGGCGCACGGGATACTTAAAAAGTTTCTAAAAACTTTGAAACTTTTGTACATGGTTTTTAAAGCCATCTATCTATCTCGGTGGTTAGCATCATATTCTTTAAAATTACATCGTTTGGAAGACAAAGTTCTCTTTGTATTATTTTTGTGTCTTCGTGAACAATATGGCTCATAGTGAGAGAATATTATGTGGAAACGTGTAACACGAACAACCACTTCTTGGGCATTAACTGCAAGGATTTCGTCTTCCAGAGATTTCATCACCTCCTAACCCCATTGGAATGAGATAGGGTGATCGAAGTTGTATACTCCGGTCAATCCAACGATCGAAGAACATTTCATTTAGGAAGGTGCTGGCATCGACACCATGACTCGTAGACATGTTGGAACCACAATATATGTTTTATTGCAAACGCCACATTCCCCAACAGTTCTAATCAGGCCTCACGTAAAATCATCAGATAAATACCAGCATAGAGTGGATTACGTAAAATACAAGATGCAACAACTTGGCCGTGCACAATGCCAGCTCACACATTTACTGCAGATTGGTGCTGATGGTGAAGCATTAAAGTTGTCCGCGGATTTCCAAATTACATGGGTTGTTATGACTTGAAAATCCTTTAACTTGAGCACCGTGTCCTCATCCGTACACAAATCAATTGTTGACAGCTGAAGTTTGCTGAAGCATCCATTATCGAAATTCTATCTGATGGGAAAAGCTCTCAGCCAACACCTCTTGTACTTTCTGCAAATTAAACGGGTGCTTCCCCTCGTGGTGTAATTCGCACCGTATATTATCAAGTATGTTATTAAACCTCTAGCATACTCCAATCCGTTGAGGTACAACGCCTGAAACTGGACAATGTACAAATTGGGAGATCTTCCGATATCCAATTTTGCGTGTCTTCAGAAATCTGGTTTGGTTGGTTTCTCTTCTAATATTAACTTATCGAAAGAAAACGTGAGAGACCAACTATTTATGCAACAACCGCTCTGCATACAGTCCTCTTTGCTGCTTGGTGGTTGCTTGTTTTCACTCCATTAACCCTCCTGCGGGCGCACCCTCTAAACTTCCAAGGCTGGTCACGTTGCGGCATTTATACCGCAATGGGATTATTCCTTATTTTGGTATTGTATTGTGATAAATTTGGAATATAATGAGATAATGAGCATTATATTTTGATTAATAACTTTTAATTGGATAAACACACTAAGTATATACGCGCAATGAAAATAAGTTTGCTCTTTTACTACCTGCGTTATGCATATTGTATATTGCAGGATAATATTTCTTCGCATATTTTTTTTACAGTGTGCATGCTAATGAAGAGCTGTTAAAATTTACTTCAATAAAGTATTCTATAATTGTTTTGACCCTCTTTTCTATCACTGAGTAAACAACACAGCACCATGTATAGTGTAAATAATTCAGTACCATGTATTCTCCCCTGCTGATTGTTCAGTCACTGCTGTGGTTTTCGGCTTCAGTCATTTCATGTTCTATATCTGATTCAAAGGAATCTGATTCAAAGGAATCTGATTCACTTCCTTCTTCTAATGATGATACTTCCCTTAACATTCATTCAATGCCCTCAGGCGTCATCTCTATCTGAAAGAACATCGGTTATAAGCGGTAAAATATACTTACACCACGGGGTGCACAGCGGCAAGCACACCCCAAATGTGGACTAAGTACTTTACAGTTTAATAGCGACCAAAATATTCTGATAAATGTTCGCTAAAATATTGTACATATATAAAGAAAAACAAATTCTTATGTGGACACACGTCCAGCGAATACGCTATGAATCTTGCAGCAAAGTTGCTAGTTGACAAGTCACAAACGTGCTACAAAGCGTTCAGATCAAACGTAGTACAAACCTTTTTTTTTTTTTAAAAAAAAAGAAAGAAAAACGATTCAGCCTGTAACGAAAAAAGATTTCTAGTTTGTAGTGAAACTGGAAGCCAGAATCTTCAGATTCGTTTGTTGTCCGTCACTCTAACCACTACTCCACGGTTCATCTTCTGAATAGAGTACATTTTACTAGTCCTTTTATGTTATGAAGACAGTGTCTTAAATAAAGGCATGCATATTGACTTAAATTCGAAATTGGTAACGCTTATTGGTCTCTTGTTAAGAGCTGTGAAGAAGGCTGATTCGTTGATTTCTCACAAGCGAGTCATCTCAAGAGTATCGTAATGGTGTGTACTTTACTGTTCGGGTCGATGCCATTTCTCAAACTGCCTGCCTGCCTATTGCCCACCTAACATGCTAGCTTGTACCAAGTTTGGATTAGCCTTGATTTTTCCTTACTGTGATAAACTAACAGTGATTTTTCCTGTTGGATTACTAACTGGAACGACGGGTTTTAAAAAGAAAACTTTTTAACAAGTTCTTTTTCTTCGTACTTATAAACATTTACTATCCTTTCTTTTGTTTTGTATTTTTCAGCATTTTACACAATTTTAAAATTATACGCATTTCCCGAAAATAAGTTAAATCCTAAGTTATAAATTGTCCCCCTATCTATGGCACCGCCCTGCAATGTGTATGATCTATACGGGTTTGAACTTGTCATTTCAAAACCGTTCTAACAACACCTCAACCACATTCCTAGCCGAAGTAGTTCCTGAGTAGAAAGTTGTCAACAAACGGACAGAGCATTTCTGTAAGGTTTCACACCATTTGCTGTTGAAGCCTAAAAGAATGAGTTGCTTCAATTTGATTTCACAAACCACTTAACTCTCACAGAAAATCCAGGCGCAATTATGTTATAAACCAATCTCAAAACATGACGTAAATTACGGAAGAATTGAGCTTTCTCTTAAAGAATAAAAAGAAATTACGTTTTAATTCTTTGCATACTGAGAGTGAATGACCAACAAAATATGTTCCTTCCTTGAACATCATCTTCAAAGAGAAATACATCGTATTCGTAAGAAGTAAAATGCATCTCAAGATGGGCGCATACGTAATCGTACGTGTGTGGGAGGGCATCATAAAAAATAATGTTGGTTTCACTTTATTACCTCATAAAACGTTAGTTAAATAGCAGTTTATAATCAGTGAATGATGATGGCCCTACATTAGCTTCCAGAACAAACTGACTACTTTGTAAATAATACAAGAAATATGATTATTATGCATATAAGTTAGTACCTAAGTAAACAGCAAATATTCCCTTTTTAGGTGTTGAAAATATTATATTATTTCTAGCTTTTATTTATGAACAAGCTAAGCATAATTTTAAAGTGTTAATAGCAGTGATTTATGTTACCTGTTCATATTTCCATAAATACAAACATTTCATCACTTACATTTGGTTTGGAAGCACAAGAATAGTCTATATTGTCGCCCTCTTTGCATTTTGTGTTGATCATTTAAATGCTAGTTCTTATTCCTTCGAGTCTTGGGACAACGTCGAAAATCTAATATTTTTATTAATACTGCTATTGTTTCTTCAAAAAGTACGCTACAACTACTAGTACTACGAATGCTACTTCCTCTACAACTAGCTACTATAACTACTACTACTATTTCCACTTCTAATAAAAATAAAAACATCCACTGTGCGATTAGCATATGCCGAATCACAAACAATGCAGGTCACAGGAGTGGTTCCCGAGATACGGGGATTTTTAACTCAGGAACTACTTGTGTTAGGATGGTGATTGAGGTGTTTTTGAAAATGTCTCATCGCAATGTTTTCATTGGAACATTAATCATCCAAATAGGATGCTCACTGCTGAAACCTGGCGTTATGAGAGTGGTTCAATAAAGAATCGCCCTAACTTACTTCCACAGGTGCTAGCCCACTGATATTTTTCACACGTCTTACCCCTTTAACCACCACCTAATTCACACATTTCCCCCACCAATTGATAAGGTCAGGGATACCGTTTTCGTAGAACTCGCGATTTTTTCCCTTGAACCATGATCCAGATGCAGAAATCATTGTCTCATCGTCAGGAAAATGACTTTTCCGAAGAAATTATTTAAAGGTAGGGAATAAGAAGTCGTGTTGCTAGATCGAGTAAGCAAGCTGGATGGGGCACCTGTTTATAGCCACAAGTAACCGCTGCTTTACTTGCAACAATTGAATTGTGAACAGGGGCATTGTCTTGCAGCAGTCTCACACCATGGGACTGCATTTCACTCCTACATGTTCTGATTTTCTTCCGTATTGTTTTTATTATGTTGACGTAATAGCCTCCTGTAATTGAATGGTACCTTTCAGCAAGTATTCAGTCATTATTATGCCTGTCTCACCCCAAAAGGCTGTCAGCAGGACTTCTGATGATACCTGCACCCTTGTCTATGATGGCGCCGTTCTTTGGACTGCCTCATACCTCTGGAGTCATCATGGTGTATCCAGTTGTTATCCTGAGTGATGAGACGAGAGAAAAAGCCATGCATATTTTGTTGGCATAGGGTTAAAAACTCTTATGATTTCTTTTGTCGATCAACCTTCTGGAAACACGGCAATACTCGGGAAATCCATCTGGCACTTAATTTATGTATTCGGATGTGGTCATGAAGGGTAGTTTCAATGGAGCCCATAGTGATCTTCACCTCCTGGGAAAATTCCTGCACATGTATCCGGTGATCATCTATTATTAATGACTCCACACTTTCAGTAGTGATGCCATCAATGGCTGAATGGGGGACAACCTAGAATAGACCCACATTCCACTGATGTTCTATAACATCTAAAATGTCTATGCCAGTGCTTTATAATGCCATAGGATAGGGTTTCATCTTTATACACAGCAGTTATCTTCTCGTGGTCTTGCTTAGGAGATTTGCCCTTCAGAAATAGGTACCGGATTACGGCTCTGGCTTGTGTCTTTCCATGATGCTACCTCGTCACACGTTCAGTTCCAAAACAGAAACTCAAAACGAGTCACAAGGTTGAAATTTTCTACAATTAGTACAGAGACACGTATCATACTACACACAAAATTTCACGTGTTTTCTAACAGTACAAATCGGTCAGGGTGATTCTTTATTGAACTACCCTCGTAGCTTACGAGTATATGAGCAGTCCACCGACTTGGCTTCGCCTCACTTGTTTAAATGATAACATTCATATCTTGGTGACTTTTTCCCTGTCTGTGTCCATCAGTCCTTTTGACTGATTAAAATTCTTATATCTAATTAGTTAATCTAGGGAATCTGCCAGAATTTTCAGTTTGTGGGGTACAGAGCGAAGATTGAAGAGCATTTAAGTACAGTTTTACAGAATTTCTATCGTGTTTTAACCGAAAAAGTTTTAAAGTGTGCTAAAGAATTTCTGGAATCTGGAAAAAAAAAACTGAATTATTCATTGGATATTTTAAAACCAAATTTAGACAAATGCGGTATCCCTGATTTTTAACTTTTCATGATTTGCTGTAAAGCCTATGTCAACTTTTATGAAGAACTTCTTCAGCTGAGATAAAGATACTCTATACCAACTTAAAAAAAGGACCATGTTTACCGACGTCCAGGAAGCTTATGTATGAAGTGTATTTATGAACTTTTCTTGTTATATGAATGTTATTAACAACAAACTATTTTAGCAACAGAATTTGTTGAGGACATCCAATTTGGTCCAACATCCGCAAGTTAACATTGTTTATTATTGTGTCGGATTTACTCATAGAGTTAGGAATATAAATAGAGGAAACCTTAGGCTGTTTTATTGGAGAGGGGAATGAAGCCATTAGACGGAAGGGACGAGGCATTTCGGCCATCTTGTGTGGCTCCATATTCAGAGACCTTCGTTTCCGAGTATTGCCTCTCTCAGGTGCACTCATCCTCTATCGAAAAAGGCAATCCTCAGAGTACTCGGTATAGAGGTACTCTAATAGGGCCACACAAGATGAACCGAATTTGGCTTCATGTGACGTCATGTATGTTCTCTCTATTTTCTTCCTAACTCTATGGATTTACTTTTCAGAACTGGATTTTCAGCATCGTTGTTAGCATAGATAAAGTATACTATAGATAGCGCACTGCCATATATTTGATATGATCCTAGTTTCCCTGTCCTCTAGTGATTGACAAGAGAAACTACGAAAGAAAAAAGAAGCAAGGGTACCAAGCGCAATATCAGCATTTTTAATATTACGTCTTAAGGGCGCATCCCTCCTTTGATAACCTTCATGGAAACTGTTGTGGCACTCCCCAAATACATTTAGGTGTCAAAACTGCAGTAGCAAGCAAATATTGCTTTGTATAATCATATATATTGTATAAGTAATTGAGGTGTCATTGGAGAGATATCAGCGAGGCGAGATCAAAGATGTATACATCCTCTCTGTCCGTCCTGACGTCAACCCGTCGACAAATTTCTACTCCGGGATTACTAGGGTTGAAAAGGTAATTATGGTATTGTTCGAAATGTCTCGGTGAGACTAGTTCAGAGCAGCAGAGATAATGTGTATTTGTCGACAAATTTCAATTCAGTAACTACGAAGGTAATTGCGCAATAGTTCGAAGGCTCTTGGTGAAACTTTTCCTACGACACACAGATAATCCAAATTGGACGCTCACTGTTGAAGCCAGGTGGTAGCATATGTGCCCACTTATTTGTACAAGGTCTACATGATAAAACAAAAAAATATATAATTATTTTGCATATCTTACAATTAAACATATGTTTTGGCAGTGAAACTACAGTTTCCATAAAGATTGTTGGGGGAGAATTGTGCTCATAAAACAGTCCTTTGCATACAAATAAGGCGAAGAAAAACGCACAACTCTGTGCTTTTATCTGTTTCTAAGATAAGATAAAATGAATTCTATGGGCGTTAACAGCTCTGTTTCTAATGGTAAGTCTACATTAGGTCTTGTTGATCAATATGTTTGTGTGCGCGAGGATTACCTAAAGACCGTGACAATATTCAATAAACTAATTTGCTTAACAAGTAACGATGCGTATGTATTCTCCTCGTCTTCAAACTTCCTAACATGAATGAAATTGTTTATTTTGGTTTACTGTACAAAAAAATGCACACTGACTTTGTACATTTTTTTGAGTGACGTTTATAAATTGTCACGGTCTTTAGATAATCCTCGCGCGCACAAACATGTTAATCAACAAGGCGTAATGTAGACTTACCATAAGAATTCCACAGAAGCAATTACACTAAAATGTTCGAACTTTAAATTCCAATTGACAGTTAAATTGACAGATATTTTTAACGTTTCCGTTATTTAAATCGTCTGTTGGAATATTTTAAGATTATAGTATAGTAAAGTTTGAATCTTTATATGTATGCACTTTAAGAAATTTCGTGTCTTATAGTTGAAATAGGGATTTTCTATGTAGTTTTGAAATTTGTTTGTTGTACATTGAGTAACGGTAACCAATCTTTTTTCTGTGTGGAGAAAGCTATGTAACCTCCTAGAAATACAGAAAAGAAACACTATTTGTGAGTAGAGAGCAGCCAGAAACAAGGAATAACATATCCGAGTATTATTTAGTTACATATTCGATTTTAATTCCAATTTATTGTGCATTGAAAAGTAATTCCTCATTCGCAGGTTCATCTGAAATCCATCCAACCTAATTATTTATTTTCTTGCTTAAGGTTTTGGGATAGTTGGTCCTCATAAAACATAGCATTGCGGTTTGGCATTGCACTCATCCCAACTTTCTTCGATTTCACAGATTTATGGAAAGATAAAAGACAATATTACATGTATTGAGAAATGGACTTCATATACACCCCAAATATTATAATGGCATTTCCAGACTTTAGAAGAACTATCAAATACCTAGCGAAGGGTACTGTAAATATTTTGTTATTTGAAGCTTACTTATTAAAGCGAGGGACTTGTACTTCCACGGTAAAATTTACAAGGGTGCTTCCTCGCAATTATCAGGCTAGCTAAACTATCAGCTTAGCCCATAAGCAATGCCATGTTTTTTCACCGTAAGGAAAAGAACGATAACTTACCTGGAACACTACCGTTAGTAAGGAAAATAGTCTCCATCGGACTACACAACACTCTACCACCTGTCAACCAGTTGTTAACTTCCTCGATGAAAGAAGTCATCGGTTTTAGGGGCAAAGAACTGGGTCACTATTCGTCATACGTCATCCTCGATTTGAAGTGTTTTCCCGGAAAAGTGGTTTCCCACGGTGTGAAAAAGACCAGTGTTGGTGCAAGATCTGGTGAAAACGCCGGGTGGGGAAGTTTCTCCCAGTCACATTCCTCGATCATAGCACAGGCCCTTCTTGCCGTGAGTGGGCGCACGTTATCACCCTTGCACCCACTCACGGCAATGATGTATAAGCACACCCTTGCAATTAACCAGAGCAGGACGTTTCTCCAACAATGCAGTCCGTTGGCGATCAAGCTGCTGATAGTAGACATCTGCATTGATGGTCTGGTTACGTGACGAGAGCTGAAAATAGGTTATTCACGGATATCCAATCAAACACTCAACATCACTTTGCAGGGGTGGAGATCCTGTTTTAACACAGTGCCTGCATCCCATCCTTTAGCTATTCACTGCCATTTGCGTGTAATGTTATTGTATAGGACCAATTTTTCATCCCCTTTCACCATTCTGTCCAGAAATGGCTCACGTCTGTGACGGATGAGCAGTGAACAGCAGACGTCAACTCCCTGCTGCTTCTCTTAAGGCGTTAACGCATGGGATACCCATTTTCCTAGTTTCGACACGTACCCAAGGTCCTGCAGATGACGATGAGCGGTTGAACGGATGACATGGAGTTCGCTGGCCAGTTCTTTAATTTTGCATTGTATTTGCCTTCACTGCTGCTCGCAGAGCATTGCTGTCCAGCTGCACAGGTTTCCCTTCTCGTGTCTTATCGGTGAGGCTGGTGTCCCCGGACGGAAACGTCAGGAAACACCTCTGGCATTTTCGCACATCCACAGCACCATGACCTTATACAGCATTGATGTTTCGTGTCTCTGCACTGGCTAGATGTCCCTGGTGAAATTCATACAGCAAGGCATGAGTATATGGTCCTCCGACACTGCCATTATCAAACTCAAGCCACAGTTGCAAAACGTAGCTACTCCTTCTACACACTGCTGCACAATCATATGACTCAGCTATGGCACGTGCCGTCTACTTCACTATTCGCTCGTCAGATGGTGTCATTGCAGCGGTTAGCGCACACGACATTACTTGTGGGATAACGCTGTAGTTCATCTGTAATTCATTAAGTTTTTTGGAAATCGAATTTGACGGCCTTGATCCAAAAATAACTAACACGGGACAGTACCTAAAGTTCGTCTGTATCAGAGGACAAAAACCTTTCTGTGCTTATGGACTTATAGGTAAATACAATACGATAAATCTTCTAGCAGTTGTTTGTTATTAATTCCATTGACTATGATACATATGGTAGTTTTCCTTGATGTTTCCCATCTAGTACTGTTATTTTCGACTACGTTTTCAATTGAAGTATTTTGAGTGCAAGCTCAAGTATAACAAGTGGCTCAAATAAAGCAACACATACAAAAAAGTAAAACTAATCATATTTACATGTTAATGGATGTTCCACATAGGCAAACTGTATCAAAATGAAAAGTTACAAATGTTCAAAAGCAAAAATAGCATGATCCTATAGGCATAGTAAACCTTACATGTTCCACATTGCAAACGTAAAAAGAAAAAAAGAAACACGTGTAATAGTATGTTGATAAATTAGAGGATGGAAACGAATTTTGTGCCAAACTAATATAAAAAGATTTCTTCTCTTCAAATAGCCAAAAAAGGAGGCCAATTTCTACTCGTCTTAAAATGTCTCTCTTCTGGACATGCCACTCTATATTCCACCTATTGCGAATATAAGTTCTAATAATTACAACACTAATGGACTAGTGTTTATAACAATTCGCACAGATGGAATGAGCACGGCAGAGCTGAAACGGGTCACCGGCTGTCGGGAGATGCTGGTCAAGTTTTGTACTGTTTCGTCGGGTGTAAGATTCGAACCCATGCTGACTTGCTGATTCGATTTAGATCTGATAACCTGTAGGATGAAGGAGAGATTTTAATTATTTCATTGCGTTTGAACAGTGTTTCTGTCAGGGGTGACAAGGATCGGAGATGTTACCCCGAGAACACGAAAAATACGACGCCGAAATTCCCAGTTAAATCGATTTTCCAGACCGGGTCAGTCGGGTTACAGGGTCACTTATGTTTGGGTCAGGCCCTATTACCGGGTCATCGAAAGTGGCCCGGAATTGGCTCTGGAACACATTATTCCACATGACAAACCACAAAGCCCACATGACATGAGCTGGGATCGAACCAATGACTCTAGCCCTAGGGGTGAGCGCTTTACCATTGAGCCACCGCGATCCCAGTCAGTTCTGAATTTTAGAATGTACTTATTATTCAGATTACTGATGTAGCAAGCGAAGAAACTTTTTAAGGCGGTACTGACTATTGCTATTAACATACAGTGGGTCTTATTCTACAGCAGTGCTGTATATATACAGTATATATATATATATATATATATATATATATATATATATATATATATGATGTTGGGAATATTAAGTTCTAACAGTACCCCTATATCAACAGAACTCAACGTGACGACGGTTCAAAGCTGTCGTGGTCTGGTTGTCAACACATCAAACTGGCAAATGTCCGACTAATGTGTGGAGTCTTGCTCTGTACCATCATAACTATTTTCAATTCGTTTAAACACGTTTTTATTTAGAAGAGATAACTTGTAGTTTAGACCTTATTTCAACTACTTTTTATTTAACCGCAAACACACACTTTTCTTTTGTGTTCATTGTTCTTGTTCCTATAGCCATATAAGAAAACAAATGTAATTGAGTCAAATATTGTCTGTTAATGATGAATGACTAAAGAAAACAAACACGATGCCAAAATGTCCCTCTATCTTGTTTTCTCTTCTTTTTCTCCTCTCTTCCTTGACCCATAATGCACAGCGGTTTCTGTGTTTTCAGGACGTAATAGGACAGCGGAGAAGATCCATGTGTTGTTGATACAGTCAACATCTCGGCAGGGCAAAGGGATTCGGATAATCCTGGACAAATTCCCAGTCACTTAGATAGGATTATACTGGGAGAAAAGGGTGGGGTTGAGTCCTCACCCATAGTGGTGGTCCTCGAAAGTAGTCAATTGATTGTTCAGGGTTGCCAGTATTCATCAATAAATTGACATTTTTGGCTACATATATAATTTTATGAAGAACAAGGTATATTGTAGTTAAGAGAATAGTAAGCATACTTAGGTGGTGTCAAATATTATTCTGTTGTTGTTGTTAATGATCTAACAATATAAATTATTGGCCGTGATTGCAGTCCAGTAACGTAAAGTAGGTGCTTACAATTGACTAGAATTCAATATTGTTTATGGTCTTTAGACATCTCAGGCCGGAATAGGGTGGGGGAAAGGATATTGGAAGGCAGTCGGCCTAGTTTGTAGGTAGCATCCCGACATCTTCCTGGTGTGAGTGAGGGAAACCCCTGTCAGAATTGATTGGAATCGTTCCTAGGACCTTCCAATTGCTAAGCCAAGCTCTACCAACTGAGCTACGGCCACTCGGTTGGATGCTTACAAACAACAATTTAAATTTGGTCCTACGACATTATGAAAAGTGACTGGTGCTAAACCGTAGAGAACTATGCGATACCGAACAAGTTTTGGGAAATTGGAAAATGAAATTGAAAATGTATATATTTAGAAAATATCGATTCTCCAGATGTTCTAATTATTTTATCATTAAGAGTATTTTGGTACACTAATGCGTATAATTGCTTTTGTGAAAGAATGTCCACATTGGTGTTTTTTTTTTTTAAATAACCAATTACTTCGCTATAGTTTGATGCAGTGTGTAAGGGAACGTTACTTAATGTTAATTTTGGTTAAATAGTGTTCACTATGTTCAAACGCATAGTCTGTACTAAAAGAAACTGTGACGTCAGTCGCATCCTACGTGAAGTGCATTGCTCTGTATAAATATTTCTGATCAACTATGTCACCCCTGAACTAATTTATATAAAATCATATTTCTGGTTCTTTTCAATAATATTGTATTACTAAGCGTTATTGATTTCTATATGAAGAATATTGATTTATGTATAAATGCTTTGGATATGAAATTGCTCAATATTCAAAAGTGTAGAATTAAATGTATTATAAAGCAAATAACTATAAATATATGAACGTATATGACAAACACTTTACTCCACATACGAAGATTATCTAGCCAAAGACATTTACAAGTGCATGGTCTTTAAAAGATCATAAATATCTTGGATGATTTTGCTTTTAATTTTATATGAAGAAATTTCTTGTTTTATGTAAAGTCTATGTTCGGCTTAACGAAGGTAAACGAATACCTCCGAAGAATGGGTATATAAACCATTGTAGTCCTATGTAACTTCATTTATTCTTGGGCTTCGGCCGGGTTCTCGTTTGATCCGATACAGAGATTTTTACAGAATATATAGTAATGCATAATCTGGTTTTTGCCCTCTTCAAGAAAACTCTTCTCGCGTTTCTCTATCTTCTTGTTTCACCTTATTTCCTCTACTATGCACATTCCGATTCGCGGTAAATATCTCCGAAAAGACAGAAATCGTAGCATCCACACCCGTGACAGATGCTTTAGTTGCATGTGCATGCGGACATCGCCAGTAGAAGTTGGAGAGCAGTCACTCCTCAGGGCGGAACTTTCCGTGGGGCCTGACAGTCAAAACAATTCTTTCTTTCTTTCTGTAACTTCATTTATTCTTGGGCTTCTGCCCAAACAGTTTCTAAGCTCCTTCAAACAGGGATCAGTAACAATAAAGAGGTCTTTTGAAATCCTCTTTTGCTTTTTTCTTCCTTGTCTTCCATACACTGTCCTTACATACACGACTCGTTCTTCGTAGTAAAATCATCAGTAGGTTAATGGGTAAGTTGACGCCATGTTGGGTGTTTGCATCGCGTCTGATTTTCTGATTTGCAATGTATGATCAATGTTTCTAGTGCGTATAAAGAAGAGAAAAGAACCGAACGTAATTTTCTTAAGTTAACCTAACCAATGGTCTTTAAATTTTTTACAAATTACGGCGTAGGGATTTTACTGGGAAGAATGAGTCGTTTAAATATATATATATATATATATATATATATATATATATATATATATATATATATATGCGCTCTTTCAAACAGGTATGCGTACAGATAAATACACTAGAAGTTAGTTTTTCGATATATATGTTTGGGTTGTCTGTTCCAACTAATTAATAATTGCCTTTCAGGAAAAATCCCATTCCGGTAGCTGGGACAGTGTTAATTAAAAATATTACATAGAGGTACTCAAGGATCGTTTACAAAACAAAGGATAAAACTTATCGACTTTCATTTCACCTTTTGCAAAATACTGTATTGAATTCAATCAATCAAATTCAATTCAACTGAATTTATTTATAGCCTTCAGCCATGCCAATGACTCAGGTAGGGTAAAGGATGCAGGACGAAGTCGGATGGGGCCTAACTTGAAGGTACTCTCCCGATATTTGCCTGGTGTGACTAAGGAAAAGCAGCCAGGTTGGTCGACCTCTGGTATCTAATCCAGGATCTCCCGAATGCGAAGTCAACGATTTACCTCAAACAACAAAAGTTATCAGAACATCTTAATGAAGAATCGATACATTTACACACAAATACCCAAGATTATTAGTAAATAGGGTAAACCGTAAACGTACCATTATTGGTACTAATAGACCATTTTTATTTTGGAAATTGAAGTCTTGATCTATTCAGGCTTTATTACTCTGTTTATAGCAAACTTTGAACTCTTATCTTTTCTTAAATTAATTTTACAGCGAAACAATAAAATTGCAGAATATGTATCTTATATTTCTTTATTGTTCTTCAAAACAGCAAAATGACCCATAGTTGGCACACTCTAACCAGTAGTTATCACCGTCATGCCCAGTTAATGGCACTTTCGTTCACTAGACGATTTAGAGTAGATATATCATTTCACTTCTAACGCCAGTTATAAAAAAAAATAAGAAAGTCAACTTTCTTTGACTCTCTTTCATTAGAGAAGAAGTAGTACCAGACCTAGATCTATTCTTTCATTTGAAAATTATTTGCGATTTTAAAATATTACCGACCTGAAGACGTGTACTAGTAATTATCACTGCTGAGACCAGTAGTTGGCACCATTGGTAAATATTTGTTTCTGTGATGCTCATACTACGTGAAAATGATAGCGATCGTACTTTTAAGTCTTATGCTTTGTTTAGATTACTAAGATTGTTACTCTGGTAAAAATCATAGTTGAACTAACTTCGTTTAGATTACGGAACGTAACTTCACTGCCATTGTTAATAAAGAAACCGGTTACACGCTTAGAGTAAGGAATCCCCATTTTCCATACTCTAAAGTTGCACGGTAGAGATTTAACGTATATATAATAATGAATGCAAATAATTTTTTGTTGCGTAATATTCTGTAGATTAGTTCTGCCATCATTCTTTTATACTTTAAAAGCGATACACACCACTAGGATGCTATATATTTCGATAAAAAAAAGAAAGAAACTCACGAAGCGAGCCGCGCTTAACGGCCATCTTGTCTTCAGATAACTAACGTACAAAGTTACCCGTCACAAGTTGACGCTGGTTAAATTTGAAACTCGGGTTAACGGTAACTGGCGTTCACATTACTATATTGATCTCAGTTAATGTTAACCATGGTTAAATGTTAGTAATGTAAACAAGGCATTGAAAGTAAAAATGCATGTTAGAAATCTGAAAATTCGTTTGCTTTTTTAAATTACTACGTAGTTATTGGCTCCCATATCAAAAAATGGAATCTGGGAGAAAATAGCAAACCAGTCATTGGCACACCCTAGTATTAATCACTGGTTTGAATAATTTACATAATGATGCATCCTAGGGTGTCCCTAAACATCCTTCTAGTTGTTGAAGTAGGATACCCGTACGTGTCATTTGAAGAAGGGAGATATTTTAATTTCCGCAGTAACGGAGTTCGATAGGTAATCTTTACAGTCAAAAGATACATGGAATACGAGAAAAATAAGATACATTCAAGTACTGTAGAAACTTGAATCTTTACGATAGTCATAAAAACACCAATCCTAAAAAACAAATCATTGTGCCAGCATGATGTTTTTCTTGGATGTTCTCGATATATCTATTAGAATGGAATGTTTACCTTCACAAATAACACGTTCAATTACATTATAGCAATAAATAACAAGAGGGAAATGTTAGTACAGTTCTTAGCCTATCTGCTTAGATTCTATAGGTTTATTTTGTAACTTAACAAAGTCTTCTTGAAATGTTCACATTAACCACGACCAATAATAAAAGATGTTGTGTTTCGTGTGCAGAAATCATCAAAGAAACATTACGCAACGTGTCGGAAACGATATCAGTTTAGCCAAATTATGTTCGACCTTATTTTTAAAAAAAACTCGTGCCAAGAAACTGGACAGTGTAAATTTCAGGGACGCATACCCTATTAACTAAAAGAAAAAAAAATGTGTATGCAAAAGGCATCATGAACCACAGTTCAATCACAGTGGACAAAGTACTATTCTTGGTCAGCACCAAGATATTTATTTAATGTCAAATTCTAAGTCTTACTCGACTAAGCAAGGGGTGGATGTTTGTGTGTAAAGCCAGCTTTCCTTGCAGGCGCTCGCAGTTTGCTTAGTTTGTGATTTCTCTGAGTAGCCAATAGAAACTCGTGTTACACGTAAAACACGCACTTAAACACGTTTACCAATTGGCTACTCACCCAAATCGCAAGTAAAGAAAGCAATGCACGCTTGCATGAAAAGCTAGCCTAATATTTGAAGATGCTTTCAAGAATCACTCAGGATGAGTTTAATTCATCTGCCTGTTGGCAACACATCTAAAGAAAAAAAATATACGAGTGAATTGCCTTAGGAAAGTCCAAGGATATGTACTTAAACTGGACTGCTAGATGCTATTACGTTTTTTGGTATCGCGTATAATGAAATAATCTAACCTGACTTCTCAGCTCTTTTTTGTTTAAACCCCCCAAAGTTATTTTGTGTTACACATAATATGTTCCAAATAGGTTCATTGTGAGCCTATAATGTATTCTGACGTAACAAAATTCTTATCGGCGTGCGTTATAAACAATATAGGATAGGTTGGGTTTCGTTACTTTTGGGTTCTTTTCGTTAGTTAATTTCCAACATTTCCCGTTGTTTTAGATGCATGATGTAAATACATAATATTTAAGGTGTAGTATGTGTTGAGGTAAGTAAGCACATGCTTCCGCAAAGTTGCGAATCTCCCATTGTTAATAGAAAAAATTGGGGAGGGAAAACAAAAAAGAGACAACTTTTCTAAACTATTTCTGTAAAGTAAGTAAAATTTTGATGCGTATAGCGAAAAACCTAACCTGACTTTTCCAATCCATTTCCGTGAAGTGTGTAAAAATTTGAAAATTGTGTGAAATGTTGAGGAATGCAAAAAGAGGCAAATATTTATAAGTACAAACAAGAGGGAGTCAAGTTATTTGAAAAAACTATCTCATCTGGAATCGAACTCCGGCCGCCAGGCAAACGATCCAATGCTCAACTATTACACTAATATAAGCCGAGACCTACCTACATGCAAATTGCTACCGTTCTTTATCCTTTATGTAGTTTAGCACAACTCTAACAGCACAGCGGTTCCTGGATAATTTACCACAGGCGACTTAGGGCTGCTTTTCATGCAAACGTGTGTTGCTTGCTTTGCTTTGAGATTTGGATGAGTAGCCAACTGAAACACGTGTTACAAGCAGAATAAACAATAAAACACGTGTTTTAATTGCCTACTCATCCTAGTCGCAAGCAACGCACGTTTGCAAGAAAGACAGCCTTTACTCTAATAAAATCCTTTGTTTGACACATTGATCTGTACCTAATAATACTGGAGTGATCGATTATTATCTTAAGTCAGACCCAAGAGAAGCATTTAAACTAATTTGTTCGTTTTTGGTTTGATTCGAAAGGATCCAAACTTAAATCTTCACTGTTTAACTGTGTACCAAATGTTGCATTGGTTCTTCATTTGGCCATGAAAAGATCGTAGGTTATGTCAGATCCCAACAAATACACTGGAAAGCCAAATATCTTGGAGTAACTACCAAAAGCATTATGGGTCCTCAATTCCACACTGGCCTTCATTGGACAATCTGTATCACTTTCCACGGTTACTTAATTTCACTGTACGAAAATTATATGGTCTCAACATGATTATTTAGTGGCCACGAGTCATGGCATACCAGAAAATAGTTTTGATCTGCACATTAACGGGAGAACATATGGCATAATAATAATAATTAACTTGATATATCTAACTTTATATAATCTTCATATTCAATCTAACCTAACGTATTCTTACCTAACTACCTAACAATTAGGTGAGCAGGCAATTAAAATGTATTTCGAAGTGACGTTGTCCGCGGATAGATACGTTTCTGATAGATCGAACTTTTGTCAGGACACCATTTGAATACGGAGTCACTGTGGTTCAGACGGTAGCGCGTCTGACTACGAATCGGGCGCCGAGGTTCAAATCTCTGCCACGCTGGAGCCTTTTACTTGAGTGCTCCCATGTCTGGCGCTTTGGGGTACATTCAGCCTTCTATCAAATTGACTACCAGATTGCCATTGGTACTCCTTGGCACCTGGGGAGGTAAAGGCGGTCTAGCGTGGGACTGACCACATAACCTTACTTCGTGCCTTTGGTCGAGAATATACCAACCTGCACGTTCCCCATGCGCCATTCACAGCGCTTGCGTATACCTTTACAATTTGAATAAGCGACGGAAAATGAAAACGACAACACGTTACTAGAAAAAGACTGAAAACAAATAAAATCGTAAAATCAAAGAAACTGTATCGCCCTGGCTACTCTGCATTTCCTATCCCTCACTCTCTATCTCCTGGCTCTGTCTTCTCCCTTGTCGTGGAGGCCAGTGACGCAGCAAAGGCACTGAACAGCAGGAAACGCCACTACACAGACAAGTTTTCCCCTCTCATGAATATTACACAAATGGTTAGGTTCCCAGGACCCTAGCTATTCAGATGGTCACCCCTCCTCCGTGCCTCTGGAATTGTACTTGAAACCACCCACTATCAATTAAAGACTTATTAGACCCCCAGCATTATTGCCCAATGAAAATGTATTAACTCAAGAATCCCTGCTAAACAACAATATTGTTATGCATGTTCTTTTCATGTGAGTCAGTGTTACCACTTCCTTGCCTACAATTTCTGTTCCTCATATCAACATCATCATCACTAACCTTTAAAATACCGAGATAAATCTGTCACATCAACTAACCGAAGTGGGGATTTAATTTCCTACGTCGTTTTAATTTTATTTTTGTTATTTCCCCATAAATTTAATATCTTGAAGTATTACCTTATAACCCTCCTCAGTCCGTCCTTCGATCCATCTCCGGAAATTAAGTCTCAGGAACTACAAGATGTAGAGAGATGCTTGAGGTGTCGTTGTAAATGTCTCGGCTGGACTACCTCAAGTCACAGGCATCGTCTTGATTGACCCAGTGGCTTAGTGTTGCCAACCCATTAAAAAAATCAATTGTTCAAATTGCTTGAATTCCCTTAGAAGTATCTGTACTAAACTTGGTATAAACATTAGTCGACACAAGAGAAAAATATGTGGGCGTCATTAACATTTTATACACTGTTTCCTTTGAACAGTGTTTCTTTGAGGGGGCGATTGGCACACTACGGCACAAGAAATACGAAGGCGATAAAACTTTAACAATTGTAATACAATATGGAAATTGGTTCTTATTTCCGAAAAAAACTATCGCTGGAGGTGTGATAACACCTCCCCCTCCCCTTCGTTGGAATTTCATGTTTAAAGTTAATAGCGAGCCAGTCAGGTCAAGTTTTGAGGAGTCTGTAGGTATCAGAATATTATGGAGGCCGCCATCTTGGATGCGTCACTACTGGCTTGTTACGTAACACGTGCACTGTAAATATAACGGCCAAACCATCGTTTGCAAGTTCGTATCGTGGTTCAGTGGTTAAGGCGTTGGTTTGCTCAATAAAAAATACCTGGGTTCGAATCCCGGTGGGAGCAAGATTTTTTCTTTCAAAATATATTTTGATATGTTCATTTTTATTATTAATAATTGCTTTCTTGCATTTTTCGTATATTATCTTAAATTAGTGACCATGGGTTAGGTTAGCGGAGGTTAGGTAAAGTTAGATGTGGTCATATATCTTTACATTTTCCGTCCTCATATTCCGTGCACGAAGCGGTGGGCATGTTTTGCACCGGGTTACCTAAGACTGAGATCGAAAGGTTCTCAAATTTAGGTCAAAACAGTCGTTGAACAACTGTACATGTATAGCTATAACCTATCCGTGGTTAGGATCTCGTCAGTAGACGGTAGCCATGATTGGATTATTGGGGATGGGGCCTCTAAGGATGTCCAGACGACTTGACACCAAAGAAAGATAAAAAATATAAATTTGAGAATTGAACTTCGTATATAATATTTTGTCAACAAATCATGACATCATAATAATATGTTTTATCCACTATTTGCATGGGATCTTATTCTTATCGCGACTACGCGATCACTACCTAGAGGCAGATACTAGAGGGGGCATTTAACCTCGTTTGTCCATTTTCCATACTTCCACTTTTCTCCGGATAAAATGGCGTTCGTAGAGGCGCCTGTTGGTCTTTTTCTCACACCGATAGGCTGCATTTAGTAATGTCCACGACTTTTAAAGACCTTCCGGAGATTCAGCTTCTCACGCAGATTGAAGTTCACAGTTGACCGTGGCACGTGGATCGTGTGGCCATCACACGTTGGGGGATTTTACTGGAGGGCCATATGACGTAACCTATGAGACATAGGCGGTGTCACTGCTGTACACGCTCGCTTCCTAGTCCCCTTCATGGGTGATTGAATCGCTAGTGACTCTTGTTTTTTATGCCGATTAGCTATGTTGTTGATAATCGTCGAACCCAATGCGCGTCCATGTTCTTTGCACTGTTTTTGAATTTTAGACACCAAATGTTTGGCGTGGAAAAGCGTGCAACTACGCAGCCCTCCGAAAACCGGTTGACCTTTGGAGTCATGATGCACGCAATACACGCTTGACTCACTACTACACGCCCTGGCTTTCTCCTGCGCTTTTAACCACTCGCTTTGGTCCATTATATGAGCAGGGGGACGCTTCAAAATTGAACACATGTACGCGGATCAACCTTCTGTATTCCTCTGTAAAGTAGTGGTTCAGGACCAAAAATGACACAGAAATCTAGTCCTGATTTATTCATAACTTTGCGCAATCTCTCCTCTCATGTATTAAATGAATGTAGTGCGTAAACTCTCCTACTTGACGCTTGCGCCAACTAGGAGGAGAGATTGCGTGCCACATAGCTTGGGTGCCAATTTCCAGGATGACCTCGAAATGTGTACAACAGTAGTTCCGACAAAGAACTAGCTCAGATACTCCTTGATTTATTATTATTTAGCAGTAAAACATTTCCTTTGAAAATATACAGAACGCTTATGAAAAGTCAATTAAATGGTCGTAGACGCAATTAAATGATGATAACTTTATTCAACCACTCTCTATAAATACAAGAATTCAACTAACGAGTGTGCCAGTAACATATTACCTGGAACACGTGAGCCCAACTCCTTCCCGTCTTTCTAGGATGTGCGCAATCTCTCCTACCGCGCACTCTCCCCGGATTGATCTTAAGGAAAACGTTACCTTATTAATTAGAACAATAGAATTGCAAAATGTATTTTATGAACTTCGGCGCCAACATTGTCATTCTTTTGTTAATCCTAATGATGTATAACTTCACTAAAATATATACTTTAGTATGATATATCAACTCCTGAAAAGAATCACTTCTACGTTATAATATATTAGACGCCCTTAAGTAGAAATATCAGCTCTAGAATGTACCCAAGAATAGAGTATATTTTGGTAATTTATTTCCTACCATAGTGCAAGTGTGTTACAAATTTTTTCCAAGTGGTACTTCTGCAACCTTAAGGAAACTTTCACACTTGCTACGGCAAATTAAATGCAAACTTATTCGTTTGCTGTCACAATTTTTTGAAAGTTGTATGCAAATTTTCTTTCTTATCGTGGAATGTATCTCGAATTAAATTTTTACTCAAATTGTAAAAAATGAAAATAGAAACCAAGTGGAAATGTGTGAATATCTTCTACCTAGCTTTAGAGTAACTAAACCCAATCCAAATATGTAACTGCAGCTAAACATATTACTTCGCATTTCCTTAATAACGAAGGGGATATCTCCTCTTGTACACATAATAGAACACTCATACAAAATAATAATAATACTCTGCCATTACATTTTTATATCATCAGAACAGTCATACGTCTTTCCTGACTCCAGCTGACATAAGAGGACGGAAATCTCCCTCTGCCCCCTCTTACTCTAATCATTATCGCTGGCAGCTAGTAAACATTTGTGTATCTAAGAGAGAGAGAGAAAGGAGAGAGCGTATGCTAAGGCGGGGAACGGAGGGAAACATTTATCCACCCACATCAAAGTTTTTTGGTTCAGGTGCATAGCTGGCATGATGTCCACACGAAGAGTTATTGTGACTCAGACTTTCACGATATTGTTCTGTTGCAGTGAATGGGAGGGTAAGATAGGAACATACTCGAGGTCCAGTAGGGGAAGGGGCTTCTACTTCTCTTGTGTGTGTGATGTTAAGAGTTCTGTAATATACCACAGTTCCTGTCTCGCTCAATATAATCTCCAATGTGTGAAGAATCCATCAATCACATGTTTACACTAATATAAGCACACATGAGAGGGGAAAATAAAGAAATGGGCAGCGACGGTAAGTCCTGTGCTAACACATATGTTCTTGTGACAAATATGAGGAAACATATTAACATGCAATACCACGTAAATGTTTCTATGAGATACACCGTATACATACAAGTAAAGTGTATTATAACTAATTAACTCTATGGCTTACGGAACTCATGTTCCTTAGCGTAGTAAGAAATGTTTATCGTTGGATTCTATCCTGAGCAAGATCAAGCCAGTTTTCATCTTGGATATCTACTTCTCGAAGTTCCCTTCCAAATTCTTTCTCCTAATTTCTACCCTCATAAAATATCTGAGGTAATTACGTGTTTGTCAATTATGTCTGTTTATTTTTCAACGTGATACATATGAGTTACAAAAAGACACCAAGCGATATACGAGTTACAACTGGCAGACTCGTCAGTTGAATTCCTGTGATGATTGAAGGTGGTCGCTGAAACTTATGATCTTTTTTTTTTCATCTACGACACAAGTTGATTGCGCAAACACATAAGCGTTGTATATATTTTCAAAGGAAGTGTTTTACTGCTAAATAATAATAAATCAAGGAGTATCTGAGCTAGTTTTTGTCAGAACTAGTGTTGTACGCAGTTTGTGGTCATTCCGGAGATTTGCACCCAAGCTATTTGGTGCGCAATCTCTCCTCCCTAATGAGGATAGTTGGCGCAAGCGTCAAGTAAGAGAGTTTGCGCAGTACATTCATTTAATACAATGAGGAGGGAGATTACGCAAAGTTATGTATGATATAGGGCTAGATTTCGGTGTAATTTTTGGTCCTGACCTACTACTTGACAGAGGAATGTTACTGTGTGAAGAGTATAAAATTATTTTTCTCTGTCCTCTTACGATTGTATTAGTAAAGTTTATAAACACTGCCAAGGTTAAGAAATGTAACATTTAATAGGAATATTCAGGCTGCTTTAGCGAATTACTTTTTGTAGTACAACAGTTTATAATTATTTGGGTACCAAAAGTAGTTTCTATTTGGTTCGTACTATCGAATGTTATCTTATTCTCATGCGCAATCTCTCCTCCTACCCATGTGCGCAATCTTACCCTCCCTAGTAGGAGAAATTGCGCAAATGAAGGGTTTCGAAAAATCATTATCATTAAGCATACAATGACTTATATAAAAGATTAATAGAAAGAAATTGTGCATAAGATACTAAAGAATTATATTATGTAATATTTTAGAAGTTTGTAAATAACAAAAGAATCGCCTTTTTACTTTTTTTTCTTTCATTCATTTCTTCTAGGACTGTGTGTTGTGACGACATTGATTTAGAATTCCCCTCATGCCCTGGAAATAGTTGAGATTCGAATCCCATTGAGAACATCTGCAATGATGTGAAGAAAAAACATGTACATGAAACGCTCTGTATCACCAAATCGGGACGGGCGTAAGTCATAGTGCTGTTACAGCCCATACAATTCATTTTATCTTATCTTATCTGTATCACCAAAATCCAGTTAATTAAACACATAACTAGAGTGCAGCAGCATGACCCTGAATACCTATCTTTATGTAGAAACATATCCGATAGATGTCTGGAATGGAAATTTCCGGTAGTATTTTTTTATTGCAATAAAAAAATCTTCAGTTGAAGTAGACTACGGAAAACATTTTATTTTCTTTCTGTCATGCATTTATCAAGAGTAATAAGGACTTGTTTCAAAAGAGTCTCAGCCTTGCGCTTAATCGGGCGCCGCCATGTTATGACGTAATCAGTTTGCCGACTGCTTGTCATTCACATACAGATGGTATTTGATTTGTTAGTATTGTTTAAAAGATAGCAAAAATGGATCGAAAGAAATAGCATAAGTGGTGAAAAGCTCTTCTGTATGCCTTAACACGTCATTTAGTTCGTTTTATTCACGTGATGTTTTTTTTACTTTTAATACTTTTTTAAGATATAGATATATCTTGGTAGCATCAACACTAATTTATAGCAGCTCTTTTTTCATGATTAAATCATAAGATATCTTCTAATAATGCTCTTTAGAACTCTTCTATTTAAAAAGAATTACCTATTTTTTTCTGTAAAAAAATGTGAGTTTTACATTCGACAATCGTATACGTTTTTTAATGAATGCTAGTGAAGCATTTTCAAGAACTTAAAAGCACATTAATTAATGGTGCTCGTTACTGCCATCTGTTAACAATTTAACGTACTACTTGTAGCCCGTAAATATATTGAATAGTTTTAATATATCATTGTTAAATATATTAATAAAAGCATGTAAGAAACAAAAACGTAAATTGAAACTTTTATATTGAAGTTACTCTTGAGTTTTGTGAAGTAAAATAAATCACGACCTTTAATAGGATTCGAACAGCCTTAGGTGAAAGTATAAAAAATTAAAAGTTGCATGCGCCAACCAATTGTGCCAAATTGTCAAGACATCAAACGTAACACAAGCAAGCAATAAGAAGAGCACTGCAAGTTAAGACTGCCCCCTGTTATTGTTTCGAGCAATTTCTGTTATTAAAAACATGTTTTGGTGTTTAAACTTATTGAAGTGTGTTCTGCAGATTTGTACATTAATTATTTCGTTAAGTGATGAAGTAAATGTTCTTCCTCTTTTTTGTTTTTTCGTCTTCAAACCTCTGAATAAGGAACGTAGCATAGGGAGAAGCATATAGCTACGGAAATACAACGAATTGATTACGTCAAACCAATCAGAGGGTGATTTTCGTTGTATGACGTAGGAGATTCAATTCGCAGTATTTCATGCTATATATCTACGTAACGGAAAACCGTAGCGCTGAAATTTCAAAAACATTATATATTATTTAATCTGATGTACACAAACAAATTGTAAAATATATAAGGACGGGGAAAACGGAAATGTCCATTGTTTTTGTCCTTATGAAGGTCAAAGGTGGTCACATTAAGTACTGACAGAGCACCTGTCTATGAGAAAGCAAATAGCCACGTAGATTTGATACTTTTCCATTAATAAATAAGCTTAGTACGGAAGTATAGTTTGTGTTTAATTTTTCAACTATTGAGTCCAATAATTTGCCCAATACTGTAGTGAATCTAACCTAGTTTTGATCAAGCTGAAGAGAAGTAAGTGGTGATTTGCACTGATCACAGAAAACGTCTCATCTCGCTGTGAGTTTAAGCTTAGTATAATTATCATTTAAGAAAAGGAAATCGTCAAGGTAGAACTTAACCTAAGTTTTAACGTAGTGTAAGTCATCTACGTACACGAAAAAGTAAAACAGGTAAAAACTGGTAAACTATATTTTATATGGACCAATATAGTAACTTTTGACTTCAGCTCGTTACGATTCGCCCATTTACAGCCAGTTAAAATCCACAACCATGCCCCTTCCGGGACTAGAACCCGACATTCGAGACGTTGGACTAACGCTTCAGACCACACGGCTACTCGGCCGGCCGTAAAACAGGTGTTGGATGCGCTACCAAACATGAAAAAACAAAACAAAAAAACGTTGTTCTCTGCCAGTCAAATATGATTTTAGAAGTTGAAGAAGATGTGCGCTAAAAATAGTAATAAAACACTGAGACAAGCAAATGAATAATTTAGTCAATGAAAGCTCAAAGAGCCTTGAAACGTATCATGTAACTTGCAAATTTCATGTTGGGAGCTTCCTTCACATAATGTGTTCACATCTCTGTTTACTTGGCTTCGTTATGGAGTTAAACATTTTATGCATTTTAACATCATTGGAAGTACTGAGTGGACTATCCTATGAAAAAATCTTTTTGGCGGCCATTTTTGATACAAGATGGCGATTTTTTCAACATTTTGTAATATTTTCTCAATCTACTAGTGTTGATCTACCTTCATACCAAATTTCGTTTTTATAGTTCCGGCCGTTTAGGCTGTGTAACGGGTTCCCAAAATCTTTGTCTTTTTAGGTGCGGCATACTAGTTCTTGCAGATTGATTTTTGTTTCTGTCTTAAGAAGGAAAATCAGAAAAGAAGTTCTGACCATCGGGGTGGAAATTCCGCCGTCTTTCAGAGCTGAAGTTTTCCGAAAGAGTGGGAGATGTACTTTACAGCTTCAAATTTCCAACATCATTAATGGTAGACCTGATTTGGCATGCTATCTATCATCAAAGACTTCAAACCAGATCTATTAAAAGTGCATATTCGAGCATTGAGTGCGCAAGGAATTCCCCAAAGGAAGTAGAGGTTCTCAGAAATTTTCTTCCCTGCAGGTAATAATAGTTCACGTGCAATTTATCTTCAGAGAATATATGGGAATCCTACTTCCTCTGAGAAATCCCTTATACACCCAGTGAACAATTTTGAAATATACAAATTTAGATGGAGCAAGTTTGAAGTCTTTGACGATAGCATTCCGCATGAGCTCTACCGTTACCTCTACAGTTCATTTGCCTATAGATCCGAAATTCGGCGGAATTTCCACCCAGATGATTTTCTTGTTATTGTTTTGTGTACTATCATCTGTCGAAATGTGTCGGTGCATTACATTACCACCCTCCATCAAGAAGCAATGGACGCCACTCATGCTCAGCACCGAATGCCCTTTTTAGAAAAATACGTAAAAAACATAAATTAAAAGCATGGTGAAAGATTTATTTACACAGAAGAAAGATATTTGTATTAATTATTTATCAGCTAAGTATTTAAATTCCAACATTTTCTGACTCCTTCCTTTGTTTTCATTCCTGTATATATTATTAATATACAGTATGCTGCATGAAAATGCCCGTCTTTTAAACAAGGGTTAGATAACAGCACACTTTAAATGAAACTATCCTGCTCAATAATAAGTGGTTATTATTATTATTACAGGTAACCATGTAGGAGTGATACTCTAGTCGCTCAGCATCCTCTTAGTTCTTTATATAATTTCCAGCCTTGTTTAGCAATATCTGGGTCAAGTACCTAAAAAGTACCTAAGAAAGTACCTTAGGTACACGTATCAGTACCTGTACCTGTGCCTAGGTACATTGATCAACTTGTACCAAGTACCTGTACCTAGGTACAATTTACGGTCAGTACCTAGTACCTGTACCTACGTACAAAAAACAAGTACCTAACCCAACACTGTTTATAGGCGTGATGATTATTTACATGCTCACAAAATTATCAAGGTGTTGTCACGAAATTAACAATGTTATCACAGAATAAGCAATTCACAGTAACAATAATACATATACCTTATGAAGATGATTGTTACTAATGTCTTCTAAGCTATAATCAAAATACCAATTTTCGAACCTTTCCTAACCTTATTGAAATGTGCTCCAAGAAGTGTTTTAAGGACAAAAATGTCGAAGAAGTGAAAATATAACGAATTTACCAGTTTCCCCTCGTACGAAAGTGTTATGAAGAAAGGGTTTAGTCTCAATTTGCACATTGGTATAGTTATAGGAGGTGAAGAAGAAGAAAATAGTAAACGTTGGTGTGGGTTATGTCCCATTTTGACAGACATGCAGATACTTTAGACATGTCGTGAGGAAAAGGTTGTTGTGTTATCAAATTGAGAAAAAGCTGATTAAATAGAGGTCGATGAACTGAAATCTGAAGCCAGTTTCCATCTATCCTCTACTGTTGAGACGCTAGCGTGCGTTACGGAGTCCGTATAGTGTCAAAAGAGGCCTGCAAAGTTGCCAGATTGAAACCGGCAAAGTAAATCAAGATCACGGCCCCCACATCTGAAGTCAGTTTCTTTTTAATATCAGTTTCTGTTTAGGGCTAGCACAAGTCCAAAAATACTATAAGTGAAGTCATGATGTTCTTGAGGTTCTCCAATGTTCTCGGAATTGCTGCCAGAATAGATTTTTCTGGATAGCTAAGCTTTCATTACCATACAACAGTACCGCTTCACAGCTCTGAAGACGTTACCGCTGTATGGTAATGAAAGCTTAGCTATCCAGAAAAATCTATTCTGGCAGCAATCCCTAGAACATTGTATTAACTATAAGGGAAGCTTTGACTTATTAAGGATCTGATATATCAAGATCTCTGAACCCAATTCCCAAGTGAGATTCTTGCTACCTTCTATACTTGAAACACTAAAACTGGGACAGACGAATAGACCCAGAAAGCAAAAGCATGTCCCATGGACTTCTGAGAACATTCTGTCTAGGCTATGGGGACGTTCAATGGACATCCAAGTCCGTTTTGGTTCCCAAAACGGGATGTCTGCAGCAGGGAGTACGCCAGGAATGTAGTCGAAGGGGGGTGTCTAAAGTTATTGGGGGAGTGTAATTCATATTCAGTTATACACTATACTATACAGTCATCCATTATAATTATCTTACCATGTATGCATGCATGTGCGCGCGCGCGTTTCTGTTTGTAATACTTTTCAAAATAAGAATTGTGCATAACCACATAAGGATAATGTGTGTAAATAACAAGCATTATTATTATTATTTAATTACTTGCGAAGAAATTAAACAACTTACTCCTCTGTCGTTATATAGGAAACTGATTTTAGACTATGATGAGTTTTGATCTTCACGCTTCGGATCATTTTCATCGAGTAGAATGAATTACCAACAGAACTATTATCTTTCAAATAATTTTAGATTTTTTTTTTGTTTGCACTTGTCTAGCTTTTGCAAGCTTTAATTTGGTAATATGGATAGATATTTATTATTAAATTTTAATTACTGTGAAATAGATTATTTAGCTCAACTATGTCTTTAGAGCAAAAAATATACATTTTAAATAAATGTAAGCTCTACTTTTCTCAAGCTTTCCTGGAGTATATATCAAGATTACATCACAGTTGATAAAATAACTTAGTAGAAATTGTATGCACTTTTTATTCCAAAGTTCTCGGATCGATGCCGAAAGTGACCGACTTCATTGAGGCTTTCCAAACAAATGCTGAAATCAGGGCATCCACTTCCACAAATTCAATTCTTCTTAACGGTATTAAGGTGAATTGACTAATATATTGTAAAATATCATTTTTAGTTTGTTTGTTTGTTGTTTTTTTTTGAATGCTCAATGAGAAGCAGAAAAACATTAAAAATGCGAAATTCAACTTTTGACCAATAAGGTTATTTTCAGATTAGTCGCTAACATACATATTTCCGGAGGAACGTTTCTGGTATCTATTTTCATTTTTCTGTCGCTACAAACCAAAGCATTGATGGACGTTTGAATAAAATTCTTTAAACTTTCACGACGAGAAAATATTACTCACGATCTCGTTTCTTTTTCAAACCATGCAGAAATTTGCCACACTGACGTTTCTAACACCTAAAATCATATCTACTAACTCAAACCCAAACTAATGGTACGACATTCCGTCGAAAGCCAAGGTGTGCCAGATGGCTTTTAGTTCGGTCTGAGCCTGAGATGCTTGAATGCCATAAATGAAATAAAATTCAAACGGCTTTTCGTTGGGTAGTACATAGTCAGCGCATCGGCTCTCGTCGCAGTTTTACTTTGGCTCCCATGATACCAATTTGCTCGTTTTTGTATTCAAAGTGTCTCCCTAAAATTTTCACGATACTGGATAAGTATCAAGATTCTGCTAATCGAACCCGGAACCTCCCTCGCAAAGGGCGAAAGCGTTAACCATGTGGATATCCGGGAGCCAACCCAGAAACTCATCCCGACTGGACCACGGCATGCCCTCCCGTTTCGATTTTCGGACCGTATTAACTCTGAAAGAAAGTGGCGAATCATAATTAACAGAAACTGGTGAATAGTCAATGGTTTGTAATGAGTTCCAGCACGCCAAAGATTCCAAGTAGTAGATGTCACTATTACCTTCATGCACGTAAAAACTTTATTTTATATGGGACAGTCTAGTAACACTTTTGACTTCGGTCCGTCACTATTCGATCCTTTTCACCAAGTTAATATCCACAAACACCCATGCCCCTTCCAGGACTCGAACCCGGGACCTTCGAGCCGTTGCCCTAACGCCTGCATGCACGACCCGTGGCTATTAAAATATTAAATTTAATGAAATATTAAAATTTTCAAAAATCCCGATTGCTTGATGAAATGTTGACTACCGCAGTCTCTCTTATCTTTACTCTTCGAATTTCAAATATTGTCAGTTCCAATATAAATAAGAGAAAGCGCACGCAGGGCTTCGGTGCTAATCATTTCATCTGGGAGTAGAGTTAAATAAAAAATCGGAAAAACTATGTATCCAGTGTCATACTATCTTGACTAAGGAAAATTTTTCAGGACTCTTTTTTATCTTTAGCGACAACGTAACACGTTCAGGATAACAAAAAAGAAAGCTCTTTTAATTATTGTCTGTCTGTATGTGTGTTTGTGCTAGTCTGTACGTCACGAGTTCGAGTACCGAAGTCTGGCACAAATGAGTGAGTGTTTGAATGATTCCTTATTTAACTGGCACCTACGTAGGGAAACGTATGAATTTGTCTCCAGCCACTTGTGGTCTGTCTGTACACAGACTTCCGAAGATTTATTTATTTCGAGTAGCTCGTAGACTATTTTACATTGGAGCTTAGCAACAACAACAAGCATGAACAATGGGAAAGGAAATCGGATGGATGGACATAGCCTTGAAATAACATATGATCCCGGCATTTGCCTGATAAGACTTGAAAACTTCAGTCAGGATGGCCGTCTCCAGGAATGGAATCCTGGACCTCCGGAATGCGAAGCCAACTCCAAAGCATTGAGCCACGGCCGCTCGGGGCTTCATTTCATATCGCTTTTGTTTCACAAAATGTTCGTTAGCGTTGACATAGATGAATTTTACCTGTTTTCTTTTGAATGAATGAGAGTATGATGAAATTAAACCCTGAAGAACACAGAGTTAGGTATTAGAAAGGTCGTCGCATCAAGTTTGTAAACACTGTTACTTTTATTTCCATTAATTTAGTTATGAAGCAAATATTCACTTAAATTAGAAAAATTAATGCATATGTATGAGCTCCTAAACTTAGTTCCTTTGTTTCAATAATTCTCCTCTTCATTGTGAGGCGTTCCGCCTTTTCCACTGTGCACACAAAACAACTTAATTGATAATGAGTGCATCTGAAGTGAGTCTAGCATCTCTGCACTCTAACACTGCAGGGGGCAGCCACCAAACAGATGCTTTCATACGGGGATGTTTATTGTTTTCTGCCTCATTTCTTTTGCTGCTGATGGATTTTTGCGAGGTGACAAAGGAATGTAGCCCAAAAGAAGCTATTTCTTCGGAATAAATGCAAAACTACTACCAAGATGTGATTGTGTATTACCATAACTGCCGTCTTCGTAAATCGAAATTCCAGGAATTTCTCACTATTAAATGTCGCGAAAGAACACCCCCCTTAGGGGGGGTGTTCAGAAACTTTTCCTTAGGGGGGTGTTGTCGAAATCTAGGGAGGGTGTTAGGGGGGTGTCGGGGGGGTGTAGCGTACTCCCTGGTCTGCAGGATATGTTTCGGAACACATGAGACATCAACGGGACGTTAATAGGATATTCTAACTCCCGGACATCCAAGGGATATTCATTAGGCAAAAAAAAAAAAGCTAACGCAATGCATTCTTGCTCATGTCCGCATGGGATTTTCGTGAGACATCCGACGAATGTCCCATCAAGATGGTTTTGTAATATCCCAGCAAGATATCCAAGGGACGTGTTGCGGATATCCTGAATATCCAGGGATATGATGTGGAGGTTTAGGACTTCCCTGGGATGTCCTTCAGACATTTGAGCTATCTGGAGATGGACTATGTGGGAAGAAAAAAAGAACCCAAAATTTTGGGAATCTCCAAAAGAGACACTTATCACGGAACACTATAGAAAATTTATCATGGACCTAAGAAAAATTTTGCGGAGGAAAGGCGATTTTAAGCAGTAAACTTCGTTAAAACAGTTACCTAGTAGAGGTGTGGTTGTAGAGGTCACCGTGATGGTAACCGTGGAAGCTAAAGAGGTTACTCTGTTTTTCTATTCATTCTCCAAAAGGTCCGTTTACCCCCTCCACACTTGCCTAGTTTCCTGTTTTCCCTTTTATCCGTAAATCTGAGTACCTGAGTAGGAGACACAGTTAAGTTGTTTTTCATGTCAGTTAGGATGTATGTAGGTGCCTCGCAACTAGCTGAATTAAACTTTCATTAGTCTGTTGAACGTTGCCACTTGTCTGTACATTTGAGGAATTTTCTTCGTTGTTGTCGTTTGTTTTTTTTCGGTGTATAGTTTTATATATTTTTCCCCCTTCTCTAGCTTCTGTTCATCGACTTTTTTTTTTTTTTTTAGTCTTTCTGTACATTCCTTCTCCCCTCCTTTTCCGCCCCTGTTTCTGCTCCTGTTCTACACTGGATGCAGAAAAACTGTTCCAACTTGTTTGCCTTTGCTTCGTATTTTCTGTTTTACTTCTATCAGCTGCTTTTTTTTTCGTATATTTGGAAGAAAATGAGGGTAAATAGGAAAGCATGTCACATGCATATTGCAATCTGCACTCAAAGATGTTAACAATGCTCAAATGTCAAGAACGTAGCCACCCTCATCCTACCACTTCGAGTCATTCCTCTGTTTCATTGTTAGTATGTTTTCCTCAGTGTTGCCACATGTGGATTCAAATTAGAAACCAGTAGCGACGGGGTTTTAATAAGTATACAATGTAAACACAAATACAGTGCTTTGTTTATTTATTTAGTTGTTTATTTTATTTTTTTATTTACTAGAACATAACCAGTTTGCCCTATTTATACAATTCACATGTAGTTTATACTGTTAGATCCATATCGAGCTTTCTCATTATATTTCTTCGGAACATTTTAATATTGACTATATTAATGTCCAGTTCTCTAACAATTTTATTTATACCACAAAATCCCGTTACACAGCGAATTGTCTATAGCGCTGGAGTCATCATATTCCCTGGTATAGGCCTATTCAGGAGCTAGTTTCAAGGCACAGTCTTCTTTAAAAAAATCACGGAGTGTACTTTTGATTCGAACTTATTTTATTCATATTGTCTAGTTCTTAGTACTAACCCGAAGTTTCTATGTGCTTCATTTATTTTTGTTCAATCTGAGAGCCAAACGGTAGTTTCGGATCATGACACACTAATAAAGTCACTCATTACTTGTGCTGGTGGCAAAATTATGTTATCAATTACGTATGAAATATTATCGGCTTTTTGCATCTTGTGAATGACATTATTAATTTGCATTGATCGACATTCATTTCTAGAACACTGTTGCTTATATCTCCCAGCTACAGCGCCCAAATCGTATTGGAGATGGTCACAATCTTTCTACGATTTCATTAAAGGTCGTCTGCGAACAACAGTTTGTTCAAAATATGGTAATCAGGACGATCGTTTACAAATAATAAAAAAGCAAAGGACCTATTTTCGAACCTTGAGAGATCCCGACGGAAGTAATTTTTTATATTTTTAAATTGTCTTTCGTAGTTCTTCAACGGGACAACTTGTGAACACTTCTTGTACACTCTTTCACTTTCGGTCACCGTTTGAACACTTTTAAACACTTCCGTTCACTATTCGCACAACTTTGTTTATTTAAGTTAGAGTCATCGGTTTTCATTTTCTAGGAATGAAGTAAAAAAATGCTGAGGGTAGGGATTATCGTCTGGGTAAAATCCTAATGCTTTAACTAGTTGCAGGAGAATAAGTAAATTCGTCATTTTTCTCTCTATATATTGAAGAAATGTTATGCGAAAGTAGGTGAACAGGATATACTGTGCACACAGTGTTTACAGAAATAGTTATTTAAACAAGGTTGTACTGAGATTCTACCAATAGTCGCGAAGCTTCTCTTCCTTTAATATCATATCAGACACATAAACATTATTTTTATAAAATAGGTTAGCAACACTGACATCTGGGGTGCTTAAGGACAAAAAGCCCACAATATTTTCCTATTGTATCAAATAATTTAAATGCCAAGTTTGGTGTTGATACGTTTAACGTAATGGAAGCATTTTTTAAGAAAAATAATTTTATAAAAATATGTTCACAACACTGACAACTAGGAGCACTGGGGATAGGGATACCCAAAGTATTTTTCTATTGTCTGGAATAATGTCGATAGCAAATTTGATGAGGATTCGTCGAACGATATGAACCAAAACTTCCAAAAATAATAATTTAAAATAGGTTGGATACATTGACGACTGGAGTGATTGGGAACGGAGACACCAACACAATTCTTATATTATCTCGAATAAAGTTCACGCTGAGTTTGATGCAAATAGGTCTAACAAAATGGAATCAATTTGATCAACTTAATTTTTAAATGGTTACCAACACTGAGCCAGCGTACCAATGAAGACTATTTTGGGGGCTCCAGTCAAGAACTTTTAAACGATACCTTTACCACATCTCTACACTTTGTGGTTCCTGAGATCTAATTTCTGGACACGGATGGACGCAGTGATTCCGCCAGACCCTTCCCTTGTGACGGTATCACCCCCAAAATTCTCGACAGCACCCCTACTTCAATTTTTTTGCTGTGAAAAATCGATAAAAATCGTGCAAAACTCCACTACTTACAACCTCCCAATTTTAACTTTATACCCCCCCAATCTTAAAATCCTGGCGGAAACCCTGGACGGGCGACTAAGCGAAAGTATAAGTTCACTTTTGTATATATTCCCTATCAAGGAACTTAAAATTAAATGAGACAAAATAATTCAAAATTGTCTAACAAAGACCAAAACTATATTTTTCTTTAGACTGGCTATAATAGACAAGCTAGATGCATTATTCTGATCCTGAATCTAAAGATATCTACAAACAGATGGGGACACACCCAAGTTTTACCACTGGGAGAAACAGTTTCGTTAGCTCATGACTATGCAAAAAGATACTTTGTTAACAAATTCTTTTTTACATTCTTTTCTTAAGTTCACAATGGTTCGTGGTGTCCTCAAATATTACAACGTTAATTTAACTCATTTCCCGACGTCATGCAATGATGAAATTTTACACAGCAACGTAAGTCGGATGACAATACAATAATACATTCTTATTTTCATATATTTCTATATTTTAAAAGCATATTTTAATTATTTTTTTAATCTGAACTTTTTGATCCTAAAGTAAATATTAGTCTGCAACGATGTTGCGTTTGCCTGGTTGCAGAACACTTTAGGATTTGGATCACAAAACATTAGCCTGGGGAAAAAAGTATCCGAATACCGAAATAATTCGAAGAAAAATAATAAAAGAAACTTTTTAATGACATACTTTTCTTAAACAATTCGTACTAAAAAGTAAAAAAAAAAAAGTTTAAGCATGACTAAAAGGAAAAGCATGAGGCGCATCAATTCAAGAATGTATAAAGTTACTGTAGATGAGAGCGTGCTCCATGCTTTTTCTTTTAGTCATGCATAAACAAAATTATATTTTACTTTTCAGTACGAATCGTTTAAAAAAGTGTGTTTTAAAAAAAGTTTATTATTATTATTATTTTTTAAATGATCTCTTAGGCCACTCTAAATAGACAATATATAAACTTTTGTGCTCCAATTCTGTATTGAAGTAAGACCAATCACTTATGTAAGAAGGATAACCGAAAAAATTACTTCTGTTTTCATGTAAAATGTGAATAATTTTGCGTAATTGTGCCATATTTGGCAACAGTGTACCTTAAGTCAATACGAGTCCAGCACACAGAAAAAAATCCTAGTAAATCCAGTTATATTTTTGCATTGTTAAACTGTACTGTTAAAATTTACAGTAATTGTAACCATAATTGTGCCACGGTAACGATACCCTTGCGTTCAGTTCAGGTCTGTCAGTCTATCCGTCCATCCACTTTCTGTCTTCAACAGTAAGATTCTTCAACGGTGTCTGTTCCGTTGAATTGGCTGATGTAACCGTTTGTGTGTTGTTTGTAATTTCTTCAAATTTACCTTTAATCCAAGTTTGTGAATTGATTTTTCTATTCTCTAAGATAGAGAAGTATTGTTGTAATTTTTCAAGCATTTGGGTTTAGGGCTGCCAACTCCTAATTATCTAAAAGCCGGACATTTTGATTTCTTTCAGTTTGGAAGCCGGACATGTAACACTTTTTGTCTTCCTGCTTGCTGAGATTTTGGTCTGTTGATGATTGTCTCTAATCAGGATATTGAACTTGTAACACGAACAATAATTACTCCAGTGAATCCACTATTATCTCAAATGAAACTTGAGTTAAAGCGACATATTAAATTCAACAATCCACATTCTATTTATTATAATCTCAAATATTTAGTACTCTAAGAGATTTACGAAGAGTTATTCAGTGGAGGGCCTTTAAAAATATAAGGGTGAGGAGACTAACGAGACATCCTCCAGTCAAGGCTTCGAATTTATTTTAAAAAGTGAAGAAATTTTATTTCCTTTGTGCCAATTAACTGAAGTCCTTTAAAACATCTTTGCAGTGAAAGTAAAAGTTATATTTCAGCTGTAAATGTTGTGCTCATTTAATATAAAGATTTTGTAGCTTATGCCAAAGATAGTTGCACTGCAGAATAAAACACAAAGAAATAAATTTGCATCATTGACTTGAAATTACTAGCTGCAAACTTAATAATTTACCATCTGATACGTAAATAAAAAAATATATACACAAGGTGAGTTTTCACTATAATGATCTATAAAATATAGTTCTGAAAGTAAGAAACAAAAATAATTGGTGATGTGGGGATATTTACGGTTCAAAACAGTTAGAAATTTAACCACAAGTACTCTATTGCATCAAGAATGACTCCACCGGATTTGGAAGTAAGTAAATATTATTAATAGAATTGTTGCATCAGACCCAGAATAAGATACTATTTAAGGTTTCTAATTACTTACGTAATAAAAAATTGTGAGTCTTCGCTCACAGAGTAACATTTTATGTTTAAGCCTTAACTTAAATGCCCTATCGAGGAAATATTTCTCAAAACCGGACATTACACGTCCGGTTTGAACTTGTAAACGGACACCAGACAAAAAATTGCCCTAAAATCCGGACTGTCCAATTCAATAACCGGACAGTTGGCAATCCTATCTGGTTTATTTGCTTCATATTAGTCCTTTCTATCACTGAATGCGTCTAAGTACATTGTTGTGAATCTTGTCTTTCTTGATGAGGTGTACTTACATATTTTGGTCTCTTTGTTTTCAGAAATCTGCTATTATTATTATACTGATTTCCACTGTATAGTATTCGCCTCCAATTCCCCAATAAAATGTCCATTCCTGGTCGGCCCAGAATAGGTAGAGTAAATTCATTCGGTGTACAATAAACCTTGTTTGTAAATGGTAGCTACTATAATCCTACCTTGTATGGGTAAATCTTGATTACTCAACGTAGGTATATGTACATCGCAGGCTTCAATAAGAAGTTCTAGATGCATTAGTTATATAGTGGAGAGATCCGTTATATTGTAGCAAACACCAGTATCCACTTAAAGATCATTTTGGTTACTATTTATTCGCACTTCAATTACAAAAGCTGTTGAGGTTTGTGAAGAATGAGAGTCATTTAAGATATTTATCCAGAAATCTCCAAAACTTGGATTCATTTGCACCTGTAATATGGCATTAGGAGCTTCACTATTATCAGTATTTTGTATTTCCTCGACTTGTTTTACAGTTTGAGAGGGTCGTTGTTCATTTGTCTTCTGCACTTGCTGCACCATACCTACGTGATGACTCTCATGAATAATTTTCAGACTCTGCTCATTGTTGCACTTTTTTCTACTACCATAACTGCATTGTTGCTTAACTTTATACAATGGGAATTGGTTCATTTTAGAAATTTCTCGGAACTTGTGTCGTACACTTTCACCTTTTCCAGTTGTTCGGTTCTGTTTATACCACAATGGATTTCAAAACACTCTTATCCGGTATTTAATATTCTTGTATCATCGATTATCCTTACTCCCTGAATACTCCATCACTGTTTCTATGTCTTCTTCGAGAGTTTCTTCGCCGCAATCTTCGTGAGTTCTCGTGTACCTCGTCGCCAGTACTATTTTCTATTTCGCTGATCTCGAGTGTCAAGAAATAGATAGAATAAGATAGGCTTGTTACTTAAAATGTCTTCATTGGATCTGAACATAACAGAACTCTGTAATCCATAATAAATTAAATATCATTAATAAGGAATGTAGCCGAGATTTATGCATTTGAATATTAATACAGTAGCTTTATTCATTTGATGTTCTATAATTTAGATATTTTGTCGTCAATCATAATGTTTCATCACAATTCTAGGTTGCTCAGTAACTCGTAAATAGCCAAAGATTATCCTGTTTTCTCTTTAATATTTCTATTATGACTGATTACATTATGTCTTCGTTTTGACGTACAGTTGAAAATTTTCACACTTGGCTGGATTGGAACCTGGATCTTGGGGCATCGCTTTAACCACTATGCTATGGAGTCATCCGCCGAGAAGTATAGGTCGAAAATACACTTCCTCAACTTAAACACAGAAGGCATTTTCGTTATATAATGACTTTAAGCAGGGAGCGCATAAAAGGTTTATACCTAGCACCTGTTCTGTTTCTACTACATAGACGATTTTGAGCACACACGGCGCTCTTCCAAAAGATATCAGCCAATGTATATCAATATCGCGTAATGACATCTTCAGAGAGTGATATCTTTCTAAACTACGAGATATTTTAATCTACCAAGTTTATCTGGTTAAAATAAAACATGTTTCGTAACTTTCAGAAATAGTATTAAATGTCACAATATCGTACCACGCCAATGTCAACCAAAATGTCTCAATTATTGGCCCAGTACTGGTCCGATATCGGTTCGATATTCTTGTGTTGCTATAGGGGTATTAATCGACTTGAAAAAGATTTGCTAATATATAACATTTAGCGTCACGTATTGTAGGCATTATAAAAACTACAAATATATAATCTAGCAACACGAAAATTTATTAACGACGACGTCTCGCCTAATTGCTTTAGACTTTTTCAAGTCGAACTAACGCAGAGACACCCTTATAATAAATTTTCGTGTTGTTAGATTATATATTTGTAGTTTTCATGGAAAAAGATTATTTAAAATATTTAGTAACAAAATTCTCTTAAATATTTAGTCTTTTTATATTCTTTAGTTGATAATGGTTGGTGGTGTCCTCAAATCTTACAACGTTAATTTAACTCATTTCCCGATGTCACAGAATGATGAAATTTTGCACAGTGACGTAATATTCCATTGTTACTCTCATGTATTTATATAAACCGGTATTTATATATTTTCAAAGCATGTTTTAATAAATAGTTTTCTTAACATGGACTTCTTTATCCTAAAAAAAAATACTTGCCTACAACGATGTTGCGTTTGACTGGTTGCAGAACACTTTAAGATTTGGGTCAGAAATCTTGAAAAAAAGTATTCCGAACACCGAAATAACTCGAAAAAAAAAATGATGATAAAAACTTTTCAAAAACATATTTTAACTAAATTCGTACTAGAAAGTAAAAAATAATTTTGTTTATGGACGGCCAAACAGAAAAGCATGGGGCGCGCCAATTCAAGAATTTATAAAGTGACTTTGTATGAGAGCGTGCCCTATGCTTTTCTTTTTAGTCATGCATAATCATTTTCCCTTCTTTTTTTTTTTACTTTTTAGCACGAATTGTTTAAGAAAAGTATGCTTTAAAAAGTTTTTATAAATTATTTTTGTAAAAGTCAATTTACTTTTTAGAAAAACGTATTTTCTTTTTTGCAGTTCTTTAAGTATGGATGTGGCAACTCTGACGAGTCCCCAGAAAAAAAAACACTACTTGCTGGATAGACAATTCAAATACATATACACACAGGCTTCTGAAGCTTCTCAATAAACCAACAAGTCCACTGCTAACATATCCTACCAAATCGTGTTCGCTGTGAGAAATTCTTTTCGGATCACTGCCGGACCTTTACGAATTATTTAGGACGAGTAAGGGTGGACATGACGGCGATACAAGGAAACCCTTGCTTCACAGTACGCGTAGATCTCTATATCTCTCTCATTCATAGACACTCACTGACCAGTTTGATTAGACACTTGGAAAAGGGACGCTCTATTCAAAAAATAACAAAAAAAAACTGGTTTCAGTGTCCTCACAGTTCGGACAGCGAGAGTTGGAGTTTCATTCCAGTTCCAATCAGCGTTCTGTCTGATCTACAATAATTACAGGGTACGAACAGGGATGGGGAAGCTTGGATTTCAGGGAGAAAGCATTAGCTGTACCAAGAGCTAAAGTAAGAGCATTTTATAAGTCAATTGATTCGAAACGGAAGACGAAATTGTCATATTTTGGCTGCGTCCGAAAGAAAATAATCTATATTTAGTATATAGAACCAATAAATATGCTGATTAATACAGATTACTGTTTGACAAGGATGCACTAAGAGGCATATATTCTTCAGAGGTTAGAACATGACGAAAGTACGTAGTTCGTTTTCATTGGTGGGTCTAAAGTGGGTCTAATGACTTGTAATTTCATTTGGCCCATCTGCAACAGAGGTTAGTGCTTCGATTAAAGCAGGCAGAAACTTAGGGCGGCGGTAATTTTGTCACCAAAATATATGGTGTAGTAAAAAGTAATCCATTATTTTGCCAATAGATGGCTTCAGTGATCTGTATCTCGCGTTGTATAAGTCCGATCGGGTTCAACGAGATGGCGTTCAAACGATGAGATTGCGTACTACAAACACTGTTCAGATAGTTGTGATGAGTTGACTCAGTGTTGTGTGAGCGCGCGTCAAAATGGACACTAGCAAAGAGAAAATACGCTATACTTTACAGTTTTTCTTCCATAAAGGCGAAAACGCAAGCCAGGCGGCTGCAAATGTGATAGTGTTTATGGTCCTGATACTGTAACAGCCAATCACGCGCAATTTTGGTTTCGTCGATTCCGTTCCGGTAATTTTGACGTCAAAGATGTACCACGCACTGGAAGGCCAAGTGTCGAAAATGTCGATAAAATCATGGACATTGTCGCGTCCGACCGTCATGTAAGCACTGTTTCGATTGCCCAAGAGCTAAACATTGCACAAAAAACCGTGTGGAACGATTTGCATAAGGCTGGATAAACAAAGGAGCTTGATGTATGGGTGCCACACGAGTTAACGCAAAAAAAACTCATGGACCGAATTTCCATCTGCGAATCGCTGCTGAATCGCAACAAAAGCGACCCATTTCTGAAGCGGTTGGTGACTGATGATGAAAAGTGGATCACTTACGACAACGTCACGCGAAAACGGTCGTGGTCGAAGCGCGGTGCGCCGGCGCAAACGGTGCCCAAGCCAGGATTGACGGCCAGAAAGGTTTTGCTGTGTGTTTGGTGGGATTGGCAGGGAATTATCTACTATGAGCTGCTCCCCTACGGCCAAACCCTTAACTCGGAACTATACTGTCAACAATTGGACCGTCTGAAGGCAGCAATCGCCCAGAAGCGCCCAGCTTTGGCCAATAGGAGAGGCATTGTGTTCCACCAGGACAACGCCAGGCCACACACATCGATAGTGACTCGCCAGAAGCTCCGGGAGCTTGGTTGGGAGGTTCTTATGCATCCACCTTATTGTCCGGACCTGGCACCGAGTGATTACCATCTGTTCCTGTCGATGGCGAACACGTTTGCTGGTGAAAAATTCGCTTCAAGAGAGGCTTGTGAACATCGACTGTCTCAATTTTTTGCCAGTAGGGACAAGGGCTTCTATGAGAGAGGCATCATGATATTACCTTCCAAATGGCAACACGTTATCGAACAAAACGGCGCATATGTGACCTAAATCGGATCATTCTAACTATGGTAAGTCAAGCCTTCAATGTCATGCAAAAATAATGGATTACTTTTTACTACACCAGATATAAGCAAATAGGTAATTTTGTCACAACATACAACAATTGGCAAATAGGTTATTTTGCCATTTTCTGCAAGACAAGTCAGCAGGTCATCAGATAATTAAATAGAACTTAACAACGGTAAAAAAACTTCATAATTACAATAATTGTTGTGGAAAAAATAATAAAGAAGTAATGTATATGCTACATGTTATATTGGCAACCTCTGGGAGTGGAAACAAATTCCAGCAGAAAAATGTAAAGAAAGTTCTATCGAGCATTAAAAGAAAGCAAGGACAAAATGTCATCGTGCTAGGTTTGTATATTATTTAGAAGTAAAGCATTCAAGTACCAACACTCCAAATTGGTATTTCCAAACTAAACATCTGTCTGACGCGAAATGGGGTGACAAGAACGGCGGTTGTCTGAAATTGACAGGTAAGAAAATACAGTACTGTATTTTCTGTTTAATGTTCCAGAAACACACTCGTTCGTTAGTACACTATAATTCCTATCGTCAAATTTATAAACTTTAGTTGGTAACATCTTTCCTCGTTTAGATTTCACTATTTCATTTTCAGAGGTGTCGAAAAGGAACAGTGAGACAGAACAATGGATGGAATAGTGAGACGTAGATTAATAGACCAAAAGTAGCTTATGTAGCTCTCAAAACTGGAAACTGCTGAAAATCTTGATTTTATATTCTGTACTTCATGAGCTTTTCATTCTATGATTTTACATCGTGGTTAAAATGGTGTTTGATGTGTTGAGGGCGATGGTTGAGATACCTCTCTCTGCAGCAAGCTTCCCAGTCTTTGTTTTCAAAAATAACCACCCGAGCCTGGGATATGAAATCAGGTATTCTGCGATATGAACACACACACCCCTCCACTTTCTGGAAATTGCACAAATCGGACATGGGTCAGAGTGTACAACTATTCCAGCTTTCACTTTGAAATACGAAACTTTCAATTTAAGCTTTCCTCCTCGTTACGAATTCTTAGATATTCTTCTGTTAACAATTTTCAATTTGTATTTCCATTAAATGGCGCTCACTTTTCATGAAACTGATCATGTCTACCTATTTCACACTCAGGCACAGTGGTCCAGAACCACTCAAAACCTGGTCAAAATCCCAAAAACAAAAGTTGGCAGAAAGAACCGAGACAAGTCTAGTATCAAACAGAAAGGTCTTATCTATTGAGAAAGGCAAGGGACGGTGAGAAAATCAGACCTTTTAGTCCGTGACCCCCCCCCCCCCCCCCCCGCAACTTTACATTGCAATGAAGTTGCTAAAATTCCATTTTGTGAAGGGATTTTCTGCCGAAAATTGACCATTGTAGTAGAAAGAAGTGCAATAGCATACTGCATGAAAGCAATGTCTTGAAAGTTTCCTGGTAGCTTACAGTGTTCACATAATTGATTTAAAATGGTCTGTGAAGTTGGTTGGGTGTGTAATAGGGTGTAATGCCAGTAGGTGATAAACGAAAAGTTTATTCTATGTGTGTTTAACTTTCTCGTAGACTTATAAGTCGCCTGAGACGCTATGAAACTAAAGGTTTTGTTTTCAGAACGTAGATGAACACTTCCTTTAGTAGAAACCAGAAGCAAATTTTGCTAATTGTTGCTACTCTTTGTTTAAATGAAAAAGTTCTTTACTGTTTGTTAGGTAATTTGAATGTAAATTTGGAAGTATTATTATTAATGCATGAATTTTCTCTACTCTCGTTGCAGATGTGTCTTACAAAACGACAAGATGAACTCTGAACATGAAGGGCAGCAAGGACAGTAAAAGAAAGCGTCTGATGGAATTTCTCCAGAGCAAAACGTCGTCAACATTGGATGCACACACGAACCAGCATGTAGCAGACTTTTATCAACTTTTCCGAAAGGTCTGCAAATGTAAAAGAAGAATAATTTTTTCGAGGAGGATAACACACAATGGTTGGACCGTGAAGTTGTTTTGAATACACAGAAGGGTAACAAACCATCGTCAAGAACTTCAAGAACTACGCCCGCAGACCGCAGATCAGTTTCTCCGCAAGCAGCTCGCGGACAAAGCAAAGAAAGACCCAAGATTCCAGGTTAGCTTGGGTGCAGTGCTGGCCTGACTTCACCGTCCAACCATTGTGTGTTGTCCTTCTCGAAAACTTTATACATTCCTTTACATTTCTCCACCTTTCGGAAAAGTTGATTTTCTCACCGTCCCTTGTCTTTCTCAATAGATAAGGCCTTTCTGTTTGATACTAGACTTGTCTCGGTTCTTTCTGCACACTTTGTTTTTTGGGATTTTGGCCAGGTTTTGAGTGGTTCTGGACCACTGTGCCAGGTAGGGAAATGGGACAATCTCAAAATTTATTATCTCTATTATTTTTATTGACTAAATTAGAAACGGAGTCTGTGGCCGTCATAGCATTAGGGGCTACGGAAAATTTAAGGGGCAGGGTTGTTATGACAGTTCCTATTTATACAAAACAGATTTTTATTTGCACCGAAAATAATTCTAGGGTGCAACATTATTTGAAGGAGGGGTACCGTTCTCTTAAAAATCCCCTTAGTTGCGTTCTCGACTGTGTTCCTGCATAGTGACAAAATCAGTTGTTTGTCAATTCGTTTATTATGTAACTAAAGTATCTAATTGCTCATTTTTTGGTGACAAACTTTGTGGGGACAAAATTACCTCAAGTCCAGAAACTTACTTCAGATTTGGGCTTAGAGACCGTTTTTAATCTCGTAAGGCTTCTCTTATATAATATTTTGCACTATAAGATCTCAGGCTCTAACATATGCTAGTTTGTATTCTGTTTATTATTATTATTATCATAATTACAATTTTAGTTACCTTTGAATCTGATGTTATTAATGCAGTTGGTAAACTAAAGCCTCTTTACCAGAAATTCTCTTTTTGCAAGACACGTCCTCCTTTTCATGTTGTCCTCTCTTCTTTTTCTAAATATCTTAAAATGTCCTCCATTCTCTAGTGGCAAGGTAACGACGTTCTGAATTGGACATATTTCGTACTCTTGTGATCCAAATTCTTAATTTTTATAAAATGGTGGTTACCGAAATATCAAGCAAATGGTTCATTCATCATTTGGTTACCACTTTCCATTTTCATTCAAAAATGATCTGGTAACCCTGCTAAAGCCATTGTCAATGCCGGGTTCAGATTCTATTCCAAATCATGTTTCAAAAGCATGTGTAAGTAAGCTATAGACCATATTTATATCAAACCTTTAAGTACTGGTGTGTATCCTTCAGTCTAAAAGCATGTTTTTATTTTATCAATTCACAACAATGGTGATAGCTCAGATCTCAATAATTACAGACCGTGTATTCTACTAAATATTTTGCTTAAATTTTTAAGCTTGTAATTTTTAATCATTTCAACTTCAATTTAAAAATCATGAGTCTTACCACGGCTTCTTGAAAAGCAAGTATTTACACACTGTAAATCAAAAGAGCGAAATTCCGCTCGATTTGAGCGGGAAGATGGATCACATTTTAGAGTCAATTTTCGTTTTGCTTAAGTTGCCGATTTTCTGATTCTAAAGCGGAAGATTTCCTTGTTAACCCCAACACTGTGTTCTTTAAGTATGGTATTTCTTTTTGAAAGAAACGAAGGTTATATCATATCTGAACAAGACCCAATATTATTACATTATTTCTAACTTCGTTGTAAATACGCTTTATACTATCAGAGATCTGGATGTAGTGTTCGAACGAAACTTAGAATTTAACCTACATACATAGAAACTTAGAATTTAACGTAAATAACATCATGCAGGACGCAAGAAAAGTCTTATGTTTTATGTTTAGGCTGTTCTGTATATTTAAAAGAGAAACAGATTTTATGTACACTTACGTAAAACGTTACTGAGACGTTAAGTTTGAATTTGCTGGAACAGTGCTACAAAAGCCCTCACAATCAGTAAGAGTCTACAGTCGGCATAGAAGTGTTTTGTTCAAATACTTTGCTTCAAAGTTAACATTATCATATTATACCCATAGTTATAGCTATTCGATAAAATATTGGAATCTCCAAACCCTCAGTGAAAGAAAAAAAAATATTATGCATTGCTCATAGTAAATGTGTTATTCAGCAAGTATATTTAGCAAGTATGGTTTAAAAGTCATATTAGTTTTTAGATAACCTTTTACAATCCTAGAAAGAATGCTCTTGTAAAGTTAATAAGAAGCATCTCGTTTTATTTAGAATGACTTAATATTTTAATAACTTTACGATTTTATTTAAATAAAACTTTAATAAAAACTTGAGGCATCAGGCGTAATTTTACGTATACCTGAATCTTACAAGTTAACCCATCGATCGTTCAGAGCGCTTTTTCGACCAAACTTGCCAGAAGAGTAAGTTACATGAGGAAACCTTCAAAAAGCATGATTAAAAGTCCTTTCGCCCATAAAGACGGGCATAGTGGGCAAAAGTTTGATTCGAAAGAATAAGTATTTATAGTATTATCTAAGTCTGAAAACACACGCTTATTTGTAAAACGTTTAAAAATGGAAAACAAATACACATTAACGAACGGTGGGTGAAATGCACTATCAGGTAAGTTCGTGATAGCCGCCATCTTGAAGTCGGCCATCTTGAATCTTGCTCTTTTTTTCTTTACTGAGAAGGCAGTCATGTTATATATCAATCTGGGGGTAGAATGTTACCAGAAATGCATTGGTGAAATTAGTTTTGTCATAAATTAACTTTTGACGGCGATAATGAGATGTGATATTCATGTGTAGTTGATTCGAAAGGCTTGAAGATATTCCAGTACACTATGCCGAAGGCTATCAATTACACTAATCGAACAAGTCACTTTGTGAATCACAATTAAATCAGTCATTGTTAAAATTGGGATATGTGCTCTGTATTTTCAATGACCAAGTCAATTGCTTTTTTTAAATTTCATTGGACTTTTGGGAAAATATTGTGCAAACATAAACCCTTAACTATGTTACAAAACATGATGTTAGAACAAATATATTTTCAGTACCATCTTATTTTATCTTAGCTCTTTTTCGTATGTATAATACTGACTGTGAGTATACAAATATCAGTTTTATTTTGATCAAATATTAGCTTCGAGCATGGTAACACACTCAACCATATAACAGGAGTGATACAGCAGAATAATGTGTCAATCTGTTTTAGACGTACGTTTCTTGTCTACGGCACTTAGCAATCAATTATTCTTTGCTCAGGGGCACAAATAGGTTTTACAATCCAAGAGATTATTAGACAACGTCACATTATGTTAGAAATTGCTAGACTTATGTAAATGTCGGTTTCTTCTGACGATTCTTCTTCAGAAAAAACTAGGAACATACTGATCTTCACTTCTGTGAAATAAGTCGTTAAATATCAGTTGTTGCATCTATATTTAAAAGGTTTATTCCAGAAAAATTCATGTTACTGCTTATGCTGAATTCCTCCATATTGCGTCAGAATTGGTATTTACTGTTCTTGCTGAGAAGTTTCGCATCGAATTTATGGGACCAATAAAAAGCTATAGAAGGCCCCATCTCTTGTCATATATGAAAACCTGATACCGTCAAGTAGTATGACACATAAGAATGCAGCAACAATCTTTTAAGTCATTTTTGACGAAAGTGTAGGATGTGACTATCTCGTCCCAAGTCTTTCATTTGTTAAATATTTTTAATAATAATTAATTGTTGTAGCAAGAACGTATCCTTGACAATAATATGGGTAACAAACAGGATAAAAAACCCAATCGTCATGAAGTGAACTGAAAAAGAAAATGCATTTCCTCTAGCAATAAGACATTAGCTTTTATTTATTGTTGATGTTAATTAATAATTGATATTTGTTGTTGACCGAAATAATAATAATAATTTTTTGATATGAGTCTCTCTGAAACTCGCAGTTGCAAAAGTACCATGAAGGGAGTACAAAGCACGTGTATGCAAATCCTAGGCCAAAGCGTTGTTTCGGATATTTTCTACCAAGATCTGCCCGATTTCTTTCGACCAAGGGATATAAGTGATAAAGAACTCAAGCAAATTGTGAAAGTACTTCGAAAAGGAAACAGCCTATTAAAATTAGAAACCGAACTTCTCGCCTCCAAAGTACAGTCACTTGGAATTCCATTCGACACCTCTAGCATCGCTTCGTATCGCCGAAGTTTTGCTCTTAGTATTGGTTCAGGGAGTATTGGCTCTGGTAGTTTTAACTTAGACTCACCAAGAAGCACCTCCAGTTACAGATTTCCTTTCGGATCGTCATCTTCTCAAGGTAGCAAACCATCGGGCGCTTCGGAAACCAGTGTAAACTTATTATGCAGGAAGCCTTATCTAAAACTCAGCTATCGGTTAAACATGGTGCAAGACGCCACTGATAAACTATTCGTCAAGCACAACAAGTTGAAACATGATGAAATCTTGAATAAAACAAGCTTAAATGCAAACATTCAGTCATTACAACAGTGTATTGTTGAAGTGAACACAAGTCGTAGCGGCATCGAGATATGGTATGAGCACAGAAAAGGTCAGCTTAACAAATTGACTGGCGAAAGAGTAATCGCTCAAATGGAAGACATTGTTAAGAATTGGAGCCAAATTTTGCGAACTCTTAGGATGAAGCATGGTAAACTACAGACAAAGTTGCGAATATTGAAGATTGATATTAAGAACAAATCAATTCTTGCTCAGTCGGTGGTTCCTAGTGACTTTGAACACATTCGAATCCAAAACATAGAATTCAAAGAAGAATTAAATCAGAAAAACCAGCTATGTCTTGAGCATAAATACCAAATTAATGAAATCAACGCAAAATTAAACTCCGTAAAAGTCACTATTGGTAACAAAGTAGACTCAGTGCACAATTTGGAACGTGCTGAGACTTTGAAGAAAAAAGAATTGGATCACTTTCAACGCCAATACACATTGACTCTCCAGGAACGTGAACTCAAGAGGAAGGAGTTAACGGATATGAAGAATTTAGTTAGTAACTACGTTGCGCCATCATCCACACTGTATATTGAGGAAAAAGCTAGAATTGGGCAATTAGAACGACGCACCAAAATGCTAGCAGAGACAAAACTGGTTCGGCGCACAGCTCAGCAAACTTTCTTACAATATATCGCCCAATCACGAGAAGCGGTTCATCAGGAATGGGTTTTTAGGGAATTCCTGAAGATTATGGCAGCTAAACGTAAGCATAAACAAGCTGAACTAGCGGTTACTGCAGCAACTAAACCTGTAGCCGCCATAGCAAGATTTCCTGCACCCGTCTCCGTACGCGCTCCGCCACCAAGAGAGGAGGCTAATTCAATTCCTTCGATAGCATCTTCCTCTTACTCAGAAATATCCGTGCATCCTGTAGCCTCCGGGGTGAACGTTGTAATGTTAAGAAAATGAATAGTATGTGTTTCTTTCTTCTGATGCAGTAAGTTTTAAGGAGACGTCATTATTTCTACATCAAAATCCCGATATGTGCATCACTAAATAGACATGGGCGTAGTGTAACTGCACAGTGAAAGAAAGAGAAACAACAACAGATTATTTGGGGGGAAACTTGTTTGGATTCTTACATCGAGACTGTTCTTGCATTTGGTTTATTATTCTAATTCGGATGCTTTAGTATTGGATTAAGGCCATACAGAAGTGTGGATTCACTATAGTATAACATGTTCTCTCGTCAGTCTTATGAAAATTACAGAAGATATACTATTTACTAATCTTTGAAGAAATCAACGAACGCTTTAAAGAGAGGATTGTTATTGAAATGTATTTTCTATCTTCGTGTTTACACTTTCTGAACTGTTTCTTGAAACAGAGAATGTGACTAGGTGTGTTTTTGTGTGTGAAAAAGTGTAGAGAAAGAGAGAGGAAGAATAGTGAACATTGTATGTGAATTTATTGCAATTGTCTTATGCATGTGCGTATGTGTGACAATCTTTTTACGTAAATATAAATAATGATGTAACTATGATTGACATGTTCCCCCCAAAACTGTGTATAAATATTTTATAAAACAGAAATAGTTTCAATATTTCTATTCCAGTTATACTGATAAAATATACGAGGGTTATTTGGTTTCAACCTCCGGCAAGCTGTAATTAAAAGCAAGGGAAACAGTGATGTTGATATAGGTACCCAATAGGACGATCTATTGGACATATTCTATGAATCTTAGTGTACATACCGGTGCTCCTTCTCCACATAATTGCCACATACATTCAGGTACTTTTCGTTAGAGGGCACAAGTTTTTTGTTATCTCTGCTCAAAGAGAGTGCTTGCTGTGTGAGTGTTTAAGCCAACCCTGCATACTGATTTTCCAACTTCTCATCCGTCTAGAAACCGTTGCGGGCCGCGTTGGTTTAGCGGTAGAATTTTCACCTCTAGTGCTTGTGGTTCTCGGTTCGATCCCTGCTCGTGCCATGTGGGGCTTGTGGTGGACAAACACCGTGTGCGTAGGTTTTCTCAACGTTATCCCATTTCCTCCCACTTTCTTCATTCCACCAATTCTCTTATCATCATCCATACTGTCTGAACCAAAGTTGTCTTAAGGATTTAAATAAAATTCAAATTTAATTCGAAACCGCTGCTCCACTTACACACTTCTCCATCCGGGTGAACAGATGGAAGTAAAATATTCTAAGTCCGGACTTTAGGGCGGATGATGGAATAACTTCTACCTGAACTCCTGCACAAGTGTTGCGGTGTGAGGGTGTGCCGTGTCTTGTCATGAAAAATGATTAGTGCCTAGATTAGCGAGTAGAGTGTCCAAGTTACTTAACTACTCATACGAGTAAACACAACTGTACAAATACCATATCGCAATGCTAACAGTGTTTCCTTTTTCTAGGCCGTCGAAGGTTAGCTCAACCTTGAGGCGGTAGCTTTCTTTGACAAGGGGGTCCCAAAACTCGTACTTCGTTAAGACAAATATTTTAATGTCGTTGGTGACCATGAGAGAAGGAGCACAGGGTATGTACGTAAGTTTTGTATATATTAACATTTTCATGTTGCTTGTTTCCTTAAAGCTCATCGGAGGTCGTACTGATGTAAATAATAATAGTTACGTTGTCTTTTTTTAATGATAATTGATGGCACTTAACTGAAGTGAGTGCCCTGACTAATACCTTCTTTATTAGTCAAGACCTATCAATAAAGATAACAAAGCGTGATCACCTCGCCCCTAAACTGTACTTGTTCCAAAGTATACACTTTTATTCGACAATGCATTTTGAATTAATACCATAACTTAGTACTGAGTTAGTCCACAACATTCATATAGATCAGCTAATTATAGGACATCACTCATAAGCTCCTTAATATACAATCACAAGACTACAACAAATCCATAAATACTCATAATATGACTGGTAAGCTACTTCATAGGTAATCTTCAGCAGTGTATTGAATATAGTAATATACCTCGAATAAAGACAAACGCAACTTTCTGACAAGGCTGATATACTTCAATAACAAAAAGAAACTAAAGTGTAACAGTTTTGGAAGTATACCACCTCCTCCTTCAGACTTCACTCTACACTCTACAACTTCAGAATCAAGTCTGAAGAACATGGAAGTGGTATATATCCAAACTGTTACACTTTAGTTTTCTTGGTATTAAAGTATATCAGCCGTGTCAAAAAGCTGTGTTTTTCTTTGTTCAAGATGGATACAATGCCGTATTGTCATAATATCCCTAATTTATCTCCTATCATTAGTAAAAATACTGAATGTCATTCACTACCAATCATAAGCAGCAATCATAAACAAATCATTATATAAGGGATAGTTGCATGAAAGTGACAAGCCAGACCGATTTTTATAATGAAAACACAAAATCCTGGAGGTATGTGCGTAATTTGTGTTTTGAAAAAAAAAAAAAAGACGTTAATGCAACAGCATATGGTGGACCAGTTAACTACACCCTTGCCTCGACCATCTTGTGCTGCTAGGGAATAGTGATAATAAGAACTTACTAATCACGTGAAAAAATATTTTATTTGTATATCCTTGTTTTAGAAAACAAAAATAAAACATGAAACCCTTTTCGAAAACAAGACCAAGGGGCAAGATCTTTAGCGCTATAACTGTTGAAATTTGTTCGTTGTTCATTTGAATAGTAAGTTTCGACTCACGTTGGTTGATAAACACGAATCAAAGATATATCCGTTGTTCATCTTCAGCTCACAGAAACAAGTTCTATTTTTATTCTTGCAAAGAACTAATAGAATCAAGCGTATGAAAAATGGATTTTAAAGGTATTTCACGACGAGGCTGAGACACCGACGTTGCTCTTCGTGGTAGGTATTGAGACGCACGAGGACAACGAAATCGAGCCACTACGTTGACAGGAAAGGTAAACAAATGAGCTCTCTCACTTGCTTTCCGACATTCAGCTCTGGCGTGCATAATAGCTTTAACAGTATTAATACACATGTTTTCTCGTACTGTCTCTCTGGATTGATTGATGTACTGTAACCATGTCTGCGAAGTGGTTCTTTTGGTTAAATGCTTCATCTCCCACTGCTTCACCTTGCATTTAAGCGCTTCTAACCTAATCTTCTGCTGCATATATGACAACATGCTAGGTGCAACATGTGTGTCTACTAGTTCATTAATGTCCATCCAGGCTCTTTGATTAGCGATCAAGTCTTCTTGTATACTGATTAACTCCTCATCAAGTTTATCTAATTGGTGTCTCTTTTCGTCGTAAGCGTGCGACATTTTGTTTCGCATGTTAATTTTGTCTGCGAGATTCACTTTGTAAAAACTTATTTTTCGGTTATAGACGCGTGAAGTATTTTTAAATTTCATCAGATCTTTTGTTTTCTTCTCCAGAGTTTCTTTAAGTTCACGGCTTTCTTTCTCCACGTAGGGGTAATCAGAAGGGACTAAATCTCTTCGCAGAATTGATTTCAAATCTATCTCCCTCTGCAGTGATGCCATCTTGAATTTTAAACGAGAACTCGATAACTTAATTTTATATTCTGTATGTTGCCAACACTTAACAATATCTTGCATGTCTCCCACTAACTTCTCACCTGTTCGAATCCTAATTGTGGTAGGATCATTCCACCATTTGTTAAAACCTTGTTGAGCGGTAAGCACATCTACAAGTGTTTGCTCATAAGAGGAAGATTCGGATGAAATAGACGCTCTGTCTTTAGCGCTCCTCTTAAGAAATTCAGCATGGTCGGCAATTGTTTCCTCTATGGCACGATGTATAATGAGAAATCTGTTTGGAATTTTCAATAGGAATTTTCTCGGTCCCAAGAACGAACAGGAGTCTGTTATTCCCGGTTGACTGGAAGTCATCGAACCATCTAACAAGTACATAGATGCACTACTGGCGACGGTGCTACTTAATGATGCTAAACGCTTCTCGGTGATTTTAGATTCGCCATCGATATAAAGTTGAAATATGTCATTTTCCAGCTTAAGAAGTTTGTTACCATTGTCGAGTGCTTTAATGGCAATTGTTAATTCAGTATCTGTTAATTCTTCTGCTCGTTTTTGTGGCAAATTTCGGTAAAAGGCCTCCATCAATCCATAACCACGCTGTTGACAAAAATCTTTTAAACTTAGAGAAACGGTCGAAGAATGAACTGAAGACTCATGTAACCTTTCCATTTCCGTATCGTAATTTTGTTTTTGTTATTGCGACATTTGAAATAACCCAAAGTCTTTCCCTGTAGAGTTACTCAATTCCTTAAACGAAGCTTATTGTGACGAATAAACAGATATATTAAAAATATATCTCAAAAAATATTACAAAATCTAAAATTACGTAAAAACACAAGCTATGAAAAATTAGAGTGATAGTTTTTCTTTAAAAAATTAGCAATTAAAGGTAAAAGCTATCACTTTATCAAAATAACCCTTCGTTTTCGAGTAATTTATGGTTTTAAATTATTGTCAAGGAATCATTGCTCAGCGTAGCCTACTGCAACAATAAGATTAACAATTAGCAGCATTTAGTACACAAAACTCACTTTCGTATTTTAATTTTAATTTGTTTATTTTAATTTCTTTATGGCATTTGGCTCAGGCCGGGATAAGGGGCGGTAGAAGATATGGAAGGTATCGGTCAGAGCTTTACTTAAGGTGCCACCCCAGCATTCGCCTGCTGAAACTGAGGAGAAACCTCAGTCAGAATGTTTGGTCGTGGGATTCGAATCCACATGCCTACACATTGCGCATCCAAACTCCGCGACGTTATGGTCTGCACGACGGAACCTGGGTCTATTCTGTATTTAAAACGCTATCTTCTTGTTTCTGATGTGAGAATTCCATGTGTCTGGAAGCCTTAGAGTCTTCTTTCCCAAACCTGCTAGATTCTTTGCTATTCATGACGTTATTTGTTCATTAAGTCCAATACTTCTCATCGGACAATCTTAGATACTGCAGTTGATGATTTTCTTGTTAGTACTTGTTTTTCCCGCTGCAAACTATTGTCATTACATTTGTCTTTATGCCAGTATAACAGTCTTACTCGGAGCTACAAGATATAGCCTAATTATCTGCATGCACTCTGTACATAAATTATGATCTTCCCTTCCTTACGATGAAATTAAAATTACAACTCTGATGGTTCCTTCCATTCGTAATGTACTTGAATAACCTCCTACTGATTATGTTGTTGTTTGTTTACATACTAAATCAAAAGAGCGGAATTTTCACTCTTTTAGAGCCGAAACAGGGACCACTCTTTTGTAGAGCGGGATCGAAAAGAGTGGTTTCTAACTAAACGCTCTCGTTTTGCAAGGAAAATGTGCTCTTTTTAGATGGAATTCAGATGCTTTTGGATGTGTTTTATTTTTTTTGTCAAACTTAAAAGACCGATTTCTCATTGATTCTTCAAACTTGAATGAGCGATTTCACATCTTTTTAGAGTGGTTTATTCTTTGATTTCTCATATTTTAGAGTGGTTTATTTTTTTATTAATATTTTTCTTTTTAGATTGCATAATTTCTAATCTTTTTAGACTGATTTGCAACCCATCATGGGCCGTGGCTACTAGTCAACTTTGTTTTTTACATTTGTAACTGCGAAGGTTATCAAAAGACGAGGCTAAACTGTGAAATTTATAGGCGTTGCGTTTAGTTAAAATTGACAACAGAAAACTTGAAAACTTTTCTGTTACAAAAATATACCAGAAGATGTCAGGAGTAATATATGTACAAGAAATGTTTAAATGTTATTCTCCAGTACCTGACGAGACAAAATAAATAATTTTGAAGGCTGTTGGATGGCTACCCGAGGGGTTAAGGTGTTGGATAGCTACCCGAAAGGTACCGGGTTCAAATCTTTCCAAGTTTTTTTTTTTTTTACTCTTTTTCATTCACAAGTACATTATTTTCCTTTATTATTGTTTATGAATATATGCTTCCTTTTGCATCTTTTTACATTTTGAACATTCGATTGCGTCGTTTTCGTTTTGAAAAGATGAAAACTTTATTTGAATAGATAGAAATTCACCTAAAAACAATTTTTAAAAAAATGTTTAAAGACATACTTTTCTTAAACAATACGTACTAAAAAGTCAAAAATAATTTTGATTATGCATGACTAAAAAAGAAAAGCATGGAGCGCGCTCTCATATGAATATATTTTATAAATTATTTAACAGGCGCGTCCCATGCTATTCCGTCTCGTCATCCATAAACATTTTGTTATTTTTAGTATGAATTGTTAAAGAAAATTATATCTTTAAAAAGTTTTTTTTGTTATTTTTTTAGTTATTTCGGTGTTTGGATACTTTTTCCACAAGCTAATGTTCTGTGGCCCAAATCCTCAAGTGTTCTGCAACCAGTCAAACGACACATCGTTGTAGGCTAGTATTTATTTTAGGATAATAAAGTCCATATAAAAATATGCTTTTAAAATAAAATATATAAATATGTAAAAATATATGAAAGTAATAATGGAATATTGTATTGTCAGCCGACTTAGTGTGCAAGATTTCTTCATTATATGACGTCGAGAAATGAGTTAAATTAACGTTGCAAGATTTGAAGACACCCCGAACCATTGTGAACTGAAGAAAAGAATGTAAATAAGTCTACGTTCCCATGGAAATGGACTACAATAGATCCTAATTTCTTCGAGCGGAAATTTCTCATCTTCTCTCCGATGAAAATTCGCTCTGAAAGAGTGGTCCCTCTTTCCGCTCAAATGAGCGGAATTTCTCTCTTTTGATTTAGTATGCATGTTTCATTACTATGTAATGGTGTGCTACTTATTGTTAGAGCAGGGATTCTCAACCTGAGACCTATGGCTGGATTGTTCGGGGTCCGGGAGGACCACATAAACATAACATTAACATCAATGCGTGTATAAATGTTTTATTTTTTTTTTTAACGAAATCTGTCACACGTTTATGAATCAGTTATTGAAACACTTTCATGTTGACAAATAATTTGCAATTGTGAATGACATGTCTTTGCAATAAATTTCAATCACATATCAATACAATAAAGTACATGTTCACATTGCATGCACAATTGTGTTTATATGAATATTCCTGGCTAGGGCACCGACAGTTTTCAGCAGGTTCTTAGAGGAGACCAGGGCCGGATTTATACTTCTAGGCGCCCTAGGCCCCAGACTTCCAGCTCCCCGCCGCTTCCCCCTCGACTCTCTCGCCCTTTTTCCTTTCCCACCTTCACATTATGGCAAATTACACTTTTCCGTTCTATCGCCATTTAATAATAATAATAATAATAACGAGATAATAATTATTAAACTCTGCCAATGTGGTTATTTATAAAATATGGTTCAATAATAATAATAATAAAATAATGTTATTAAATACTTGGTCCTACAATGAGCAACTTTACTAAACTGCTGTTATCTACTTGTGCAAAACGTGTTAATTACACTGAACAAGTAGGTAATACAAACTATTTTTATTCACACAAAACACTTTAAAGTCAATTAAACAGAACAACATAATTATTAATGACACATGAATACAATTAATAATTACTGTCAAAAAAATTACTTTCAAGATAATTCTCGCTACTTTGAATGCGTGAACCGCTCTTTGAATGTTAAACAGCATCTCCGAGAATATTTATTTACTGAAGATATTATAAGATCAAGCTAGGGGGTAAAATAAGGCTTGTTTCTACTATTATAAAAGAGATTAGGATATATTTTTTTTTAAAGTTCTTTGGCCATCTTCGGATCAGACCGGGATCGGGTATGGGAGGATAGCGGCCGGTGTCTTACAAGGGAACCTTACGAACCAAGTTCCGGGGATTTTCGCCGGACTGGTTCGAAAAGAGAGGAGACAGGGTAGGAAGTCAGAATGTGAGATTATTGTTTTCGGAGCAGGAGTTTGAGAGGCAGGAGAACGGGTTAAGGGTGAACTGGTGCTTCGGTCCAGTAAAACTGTACCCGTTTTCTTTTGCCAGTTTCTCATAAACGAAAGCAGAGAATGAAGTGAAACTTACCATGATTATAGGTAATGCTGTTCTACACTAGAAGTGACTAGCGTGAAGCACCGTCAGTATTGCCAGCTGTAGACATTCCCAGTGTTGCCAGAATATTAAAAGCCCGAAAATATCGGTGAAGGCAGGGACTATAACGATGAAGTCAACGTCATTTACTGACAAAAGTATAGTTTATTCTAGTGCTGTGTAGTACTTCGCCAATGCTATTTTGATTTCAGTGGTAATAAGCGAAAACACCAAGAATCCTGAAATAGTAATCAGGAAATTCGAGTTAAGTGCAATTTATATGCAGACTGTCAATGAGTAGATGGTTCAGACAAAACGTGTTGTTACAATGAGCACATCTAATGAATGAAAAAGCACTGCACTGATCTGATGAACAAACTTCAGAGCCAACAGTGTCACAGCAGTACTGAATGGTTCCGGTTCTTCGTCCAGATATCCTGACTTGTACCATGCATACTTGATCATGTTTCGAAATATTGGGGACGAAAACTGATAATGAGTGAAGGGTTGGAGACGAATGAAGTTGTCCCGATGCCAGATGTTGAACTCTTCGGTCGCGATAATGGCATCAGTAACGAACTTAACAAATGCTTTATACGGGCGGAAGAAATAGACATCCGGTGGCTGAATGAGTCCTGTGCATCCTGGTGAAATCAGATGCCATTCAAATTCACTGCTTTCTGGAATTGCTGATTTGATTTACACTTCATCCGTATTGGCTGACCACTAATCAAGAAGTAGAAGCATGGGTTCTTCGTATAAAGTAGACACACTTGGCCAGAATACATTGGTCAGCATTATCTTCTGATCTTCTTTTTTCATGTTAGCAGAGCCAGAAGCATAAGACATAATATTTGATGAATCAGCTGGTTTGCTTTGAGGAAATTTCCGGCTGGATTCTGCACAAAGCATGTACATCGGTGAATGTAGATGAGATTACAGGCATTATCATGTATGAGTGTGTCGTTGCCGACGTAGATCCTACAGTTGCATATACTCGTTTAATGTCCATTGGTCGAAGTGTTCGTCCTGAATGCATTTCTTTCTCGAAACGACTTTGATCTGTGTTCAGGATCTGTTTGGGAACCAAATGTCGTTCGATGAACAAGGATTTCATTTTTCTGACGAATTCATCTGATTTCCGCTGTATATCCTCCTCTTTTGAGGCGCAGGTCTTTGACACTTTATGAGTAATTGATCGCGAGACGATCCTGTTCCTTTTCTTAAACTTGTAAATCCATGAAACTGATGCCTTGAAATTCAGTTTATCATCTGGATCAACCTGGCGTTTGATTTGCATTGCCCACTGTCTGATTGTTCTGTCATGAATTATGGCATTGCGTGCAGCCATTTCTTTGAAGTGCTCAAACACTCTGGTGTTTATAGTACTCATCTTCACGCGCGACGTCATCTTTTCTCGCGATCGTTCATAGTTCTGTAGCACGCCAATCGAATTGATCTTTGAAAACTTGGATCGAACAGATGCCAGAGATCTCTTTCCTCCAACTGTGCTTGTCCAGTACTGGAATGCCCGTTCTTTGTATTCTTCTGACAGTTCGCTGACTCCTTTCTTCCTTCTTTCCGGTGACGGAACATACGATGAGCTACTGCCTTGAGATGACGGTATTTCTTCTTCATCCGTCACTTCCGGCACATATTGCTTTGATATGGCTAGCGATGTCATGTCGATATCCTCATCACCATATTCACGATGAGTTGAGTCAACATCCATGTCTGAAGGGTCCTCATATGTCAGAGATTCATACCGCTCAACGATCACTCGTTCATCCAATAACTCGGCACATATCTGGTCGAACATTTCCCGATCTGCAATGGATGGTGCGTCATCAGATGTGCCAAATTTCTAAACCAGCAGGCGAATGACCACTTTCGGATTCATCCCGAAACGACAAATAAAAGAAAACATTAGAATTCCTATAAAAATGAACAACAGGTTTATCAGCACTCCACAAGAATTGTAATATTTCATCCCATAAATATTTTTATAGACATAGAAAAGGAAAGGTGAAAGCAAGAAAGTAGGAAAGAACTTCGTTTTCGCGTGCGTGTCCACTGAAAACGGAAAGAAAGAAGAGACGAGAGCGAGTGCCTATAACAATGGACTCAACAGCATTTGATGACCAATTATCACATATTTTCAACTAATATCTTGATTTCATTTGTAATTCGCATCATTGCTGTTTTGTGTTATTTTCCTTTCTTTTTGTGCTTATTACACTAGTATTGGCGAAGTAGTACACAACACTAGATTAACTATACTTTGTCAGTAAATGACGTTTACTTCATCGTTATAGTCCCTGCCTTCACCGATATTTTCGGGCTTTTAATATTCTGGCAACACTGCGAATGTCTACAACTGGCAACACTGACGGTGCTTCACACTAGTCACTTCTAGTGTAGAAAAGCATTACCTATAATCATGGTAAGTTACACTTCATTCTCTGCTTTCGTTTATGAGAAACTGGCTAAAGAAAACGGGTACAGTTTCACTGGACCGAAGCACCAGTTTACCCTTAACCCGTTCTCCTGTCTCTCACACTCCTGCTCCGAAAAAAATAATCTCACATTCTGACTTCCTACCCTGTCCCCTCTCTTTTGGAACCAGTCCGGCGAAAATCCCCGGAACTTGGATCGTAAGGTTCCCTTGTTAGTTAAGGTGCGTGTGGTCCTTACGGGGTTCGTGTGGTGAAACTGAAGCAAACTCTGGGTAACCTCAGTCAGGACGGTCGGCAGCAGGATTCGAACGCACGGTACCTACCCATTGAGGACCTGAAACGTCAAGAAAAAACACTTTAGTTCTCCTCATATACAAACATCTAGCGTAAATTATGCTTTGATGCGTGTAGAGTGCTTCAATACAAAGTATTTGTTGCCCATTGGCAGGGGTACGCCCTGTAGCATTGATAAAATTAATTATTGAATTTGAATTTTATTTATGGCCTTGAGGCATCTAAGGCTCAGGCTGAAAATGGCTATTGGTGTGTACAAAGGTAAAAAATTGGAGTAAATAATGTTCTTAATATAAACAAACACTAAAGTATTTACGGTTTCAACTGTAAATCAACCTAACTTTTAATTGCCTAACTTTTAGTACCAGGGGTTGTCAGGGTCAAATGTTATGGTATTCGGCGATCTCCCTACATGGCCTAATGTTTTTTTACTAAATATGTTTTTCCTGTGGTGTTTTAAATAGCGATTAGTAATTTTTCCTTGTAAAGTTACGCCCCTAGGCCCTGACCTAGTGGTAAATCCGGCCCTGGAGGGGACCATGGCTCAAGAAAGGTTAAGAACTACTCACTTAGAGCATTAGTTTCCAAATTCAACCCTTGGTGTCTCTCCCAAAGTTCTTGGCGTGCTAACCATTTACCACCGTTTTCAACCTACGTTTCTTGTTTATTTACGTTTGTTTGATTCTGATGAAAATTGTGATGAAATTATCTCGTGGTGGTGAGGAGTCATGGCTCCTATTGAAAGTATAGATTCTCCCTTCACATTTAGGGTTGCCACATTTCTGTTCAAGAGAATCGGGACATACTGTGTACTGAAGGTAACAGTAAATTCAAGATCCAGAAAAAAGTACCATTTAAGTTTTAAAATGATTTTAGGGCAATCCTGCACTTATTTTGAAGTTAAAAATTACTACCGATTTAGCTCAAAGAAATTGTACTTTCCTTATTAATTAATTATTTAAGCAAGACTTCTTCAGTCACATATTAAAAGCTCTTCTCCACCTCGCAATTAGAAAGATGGTTCCGAGAGTATGATTTTAGGAAACTTTTGTAACCTAAACCATAAAAATGCTGTTTTATCCAAGTTCCTTGAGAGCATGTAAGATTAATTTTGAATTCAGCCTGCAAATTTTAATAATTAACTTACCTCAAAGGTCTTTCTTATACATGTGAACTCGTAATAAACACTGAAAACAATCGTCTTTTTTTTCTTCCAAATAATAAGCAAGTGACAAACATACAGAGCCAATTAATACTGAAATGAATTAATTGTTTTCCGAAAACTTGACATACTGCGCCATCTTGTACTGAATTTTCTGGACTTAAGGACTGACGCGTTCTAGAAGGAACTAGTTTACAAAAACATATCCTTTATTATTATGTGTTAAGACTCAAAATGTAAAGAAATAAAAAATTAAAATCGTGTTTGTATGTATCAATTAAATAATAACTGTAGTTTCATTCCTATACAAATAAAAAATATGGCAAATAATGAAATTTTCTTTATGTTTTAACTCTAAACAGTGAAAATCGGACTAATCTGCATCCCGACAAACAATAAATCGGGACGCGGGACAATATGCCGAAAATCAGGACGGTTCCGACAGATTCTGGACAGGTGGCAACCCTGTTTAGTATCCTAATTTTGAACAATTACTTTATTTAGATCCATTTTATTTAGATTCAATTATTAAACCTCATGAAAAACTAAGTTTACTTAAAGAAACTAATACAATAAGTTTAGCTATCTTAACAACACCTGAGCTAACCTAACCTTCACGGTTGTCAACGATCAGGAGAAATATCTAAAGCAGTGGTTCTCAATCTTTTTTGACCGCTTCACACTATCCTTTGTATTGTGTTCCCGCGGCGTACTAACGTATGAGTTGGCAACAATGCGGGAGACTTGGTCACAAATTATAAAGCGTAAACAAACCAATAATTTCCAGTAGAATAAATATATTCAGGCTCATCAATATTTTTGTTTGTTCCTTTTTTTAAAAAAATATTGAGTTAAATTATTTGGATTCCTTTTACCACCAAAATCATGTAAAGTCTCAGAAGTTTCGCGGCACACCGGTTGAGAACCACTGATCTAAAGTCTAGTCGAAGCGGTCATCCCAACACACGTGTGGTGGACTGAGGGGGAAATTTGGGGATATTCTCAGTCAGAATGGCTGGAGTGAGCAGGGCTCGAACTCGCATCACCTTTTCAGACATGTAGGTTAGATATGAATCCGGTAACTCTTTAGTAACTCCCCCGGATCGTTCAAAACATTCAAGGTTAAGTTAGGTTAGGTTAGCTTAACTTATAAGAGTTAGCTCAAGCAGGGGCGGACCAAGGCAAAATTTTCACCCGGGCAAAGTGACTTTCTGGCTCCTCCCACTACTCCTTGCCTTTATTTAATTTTATTGCAGTGATTTTTATCATTTAAAGCAATTTCTCAAAAAGTTAAATTAACACTCAAATTCGTTTCTCCAATACATGATATAGGCATACGTAGGACTTTAAAAATATACATATGCTATCCATTATATTATTTTTTTATGTATCGATATGTACAAACAAAAACAATATCGAACAACATTTATTGAACATTGCAGATACCTAGGTAGTGACAAGATTACAGCAGAACTTTTCGAGTTTTTTTATCCGCAAAGTTTCTAACAATGTCATCCATGTCGATGTCTTGGAGAATGTCGAACTTAACGATGTAGATCACCCCCGCCATCTTGGTACGACCTTTCCATTGATTTACACGGGAATTGTTTTACTCATTTTATGCCTCTCGGAAGTGAAATATTTAAGTTCTGCTTTCACAAAATTTGTCTTGGTGGTTATTTTGGCTCTTGTATAGTTTTGGTTTGTGAAGTTTCTTCAAATATATAAGTATAATGTATTATTAATAATTTGCTATATAAATCACAATATGTTAACGGGAAATTATACCTTTCGTGTGTAAAATATTGCATTTCTATCAAATAGGATGAGTGAAAGAGAACATGACGATAAACTGGGCGGAAACAGAAGTTAAATGCATGCTCCTGAAAGATATAAGACGAGTAAAACAATTCCCATGTAAATCAATGGAATGTGCGTACCAAGATGGCGGGGGGCATCTACACCGTTAATCGACATCATGGCGAGTCCCAGAAGGCTCCTGGCACATGTTAGATCTCAAATACTTTTTTATTAATTTTAATTTTGAGGTGAAAATTCCACCGCCCCCCCACAGAAAGTAGAAATGACAGGTCCACTTGTATCATTCTCCCTAATTGGTTAGTATATCAAAATATTAAATTTATATTAGAATTGTTCGGATACAAACTGACATTTACCTTAATCGTTGATGTTTCAAGTGACTTCGTTGATATTTTTAATTCCGTGCCAAACAAATTTTCGTCAACAAACTTTCCTTCTAATACTGTAGGCATTGCTGTGGGCGTACTTGCAGCAGTATTATGCTTAATAAACTTTCTCGAAGCTGCTGCTTGTTTTTCTTCCTAGCGGATTTTCTTAGTTTTCTTTTTCTGTAGTAATATCCCAAATGTTTTTTTTTTCTGACATTTTAAAAAATATTCTCTTCTTTACTAATATTCTGAAACGAAACAACACGGTACGCACTACGCAC
>JAGDQP010007712.1:53133-66053 GCA_022664845.1 Lepisma saccharinum | reverse complement strand
GGCGTCCTGCTAAAGACATTTTATTAGTTTCTTTTCTTCTTTTGTTGTGATAGCCCTAGATTATGTAAAACTTCTCATCAATAGTTAGTGTAGTGTGTTTGGAAGCTTTTCTCGGTGTATATATGTACTCGTATACAGTATATTTAAATGTAGTGAAATTGTAACCTGAGCAGATCTTGTAAGTATGTATGTATATATAGTTTATTTGTGAGGCTATTTTTCTCATTTTGCTACAACTCCCAAGGAAGTACTTGTCACCGAGGTGACATTCTACTTGATGGAATGGGTTTTCCCTTTTATCATATCACCGCGGAGGTAGCCGGAGCCATAACAGTTGGTAATAAAAAGTATTTGGACAAATTCAACAAAGAGGAGACTGTATCACACGGAAAACATGATCCATTTCAAAATCTCTTTCCATATTATAATTCGCATGCATTCGATAGAATAATATAGAAATAACTACCACTCTATACACCTGTAAGGAAACTGGCAACGAAAAAGTGACGACATCGTAAATTCATCGCAAAAAAGTATTTGGACAACCCCATATTACTGTCGAAACACATTTTCTAGGTATCCTTTTGTGTACAAGAGTAGTCTACGTAGTGTATTGAAGGAATTCACATCGCATCAGGCATAAAGAAACAGTATGGGGAACAAAGTGAGTGAAACATTGGAAGAACTCACTTTAATCGTCAGATTATGCATGGAAGGTAAGAGGTAGTGAGACATAGCCAAGCTTTTTGGAAAGCCATGCTCTACCGTTGGATATATTATAAAGAAACATAAAACAGAACAATTATTGTGGAATAGGATCAGTTCTGGCCAACCAAGGAAACTAACTGCCCGAAATGAAACCTACATTCTTCATTTTGTGAACAAAACTCAAAGAATTAGTGCTAAAGATTTGGGTACTTCACTCGCCCAGGACATGAAAGTTAATGTTACACCACAACCCCATATTACTGTCGAAACAAATTTTCTAGTTATCCTCGACGTCCTTAATCTTATCCTAGAACTTAACCTTTTCCCAAAATTCCAGAGAATCGTATTGATAATTCTTGGAAAATTAGAGCTATTTTTTCTGCTTTTTTTCTGATATGTATGTTTTGTTTCTGACTACCCATCTTCTAAATCCCATTTTTTTCAATGAATTGTTTGTGGTGTAACATTAACTTTCACGACCTTGAGTTTTGTTCAAAAAATGAAGAATGTAGGTTTCGTTCCGGGCAGTTAGTTTACTTGGTTGGCCAGAACTGATCCTATTCCTCGATAATTGTTGTTTTATGTCTCTTTATGTCGTATCCAGCGGTAGAGCATGGCTTTCCAACAAGCTTGGCTATGTTGTCTCACTACCATTTACCCTGCGTGCGTAATCTGACGATTAAAGTGAGTTCTTCCAATGTTTCACTCACTTTGTTCCCCATACTGTTTCTTTATGCCTGATGCGATGTGTATTGCTTCAATACACTACGTAGACTAATCTTGTACACAAAAGGATATCTAGAAAATTTGTTTCGACAGTAATATGGGTTGTCCAAATACTTTTTGCGATGAATTTACGTAGTCGTCATTTTTTCGTTGCCAGTTACCTTACAAGTGTATCGAGTGGTAGCTATTTTTATATCATTCTATTTAATACATCCAAATTATCATAATGCGGAAAGAGATTTTGAAATGGACCACGATTTCGTGTGATACAGTCTATTTTTCCTCTGTTGAATTTGTACAAATACTTTTCTTTCCCACTATATACCTTCGTATACCCTCGACTACAACCAGCTTTTTAGAACCTTTCGGTGGGTTATTTTTTGGGGGGATAATACCCCCGAATTATTTCTCTGAAAGAAATACTGACGACTACATTGTGAAACAATCTGTATTTTCCGTCTTTTACCCCAGTGCAGGTCGCATTTAGGATGAAGTTATGTTGATTAAGATTATAACATTTTTGTTCTTTTTATTATTATTTTTTTTATTCTGATGTTAGATTTTATTCTTGCTGTGTACATTGTTTGTTTTATTTCTCAGAGATAACAAAAGTGATTTTGAACACATGCATGCATTGTAAAAGATACCACACACAAACACTGTGTAGTGCATGCTGTAATAGGAAATATTTGGATAACAAGAGCTTGGGAGATCTTTGCTTTAGTATGTTGGTTGAAAAGGGAGGTGGAGCGGCAGAGGATACGCTGTCAGTACAAAGTGATTAACCTTCGCCTGTTCGTGAAGCTTAATCATTTACGATGAGTCAGCGGCAGTTGAATAAATAGTCCCCCAGGGCTGCATCTAATTGGGCCACTGACAATCGCTAATGACTAGGCTTCTGTCCACAGAAAGACTAACATTCAAATAACCTGCATTTTTCGCACCTACCTTTGAATAAGGGGACATGTTTTTTCATCCCTTCTTTCCGTTTTATCTTTCTCATACAGTACCGTATTTAGTCTTCCCAAATTTGGTAAAAATCAGTGTTATCAATTATTTATTTACTGTTCTTTCAATAAAGAAGAGAAAGTTTCAATTTCTCAAAATATTATTCTTTACTTATTTAACGTACACTAGCAGCTTGAATTGACATTTACGGTTCAAATTCATCTCAGAAATGACACCGCTCTCCAAACACAGTTGTCGGGTAAACAAGTGGGAAATTATTAATTAGCGTGTTATCTTAGCGGAACAGGTTAATAGGTCTTTATAGCTTTGGAAAACAGTATCAATAATTGTCCTTTTTTTACTTTTACAATAAAAATGGTTGAATACTAAATAGAATATATACAGGTTATCCTATGCAATAAATAATAATAATAATAACGCCTAGCCACGTGGTGTAGTGGTTACAGATGCGGAGTTCGGAACGGCACTGGGGTCCCAAGCACGTTCTACCCCTGCTCTCACAATACTGACTTAGAGATGGGCAAAATATAACGTAACTGTTATTTTATAACACTTAATTTGCTACACTGTTATAACTGTTATTGGTTTTTAAAAAATAACAGTTTTTTTTAACAGTTTAGATATAGCGGAAATTGTTTGTTTTCTTGACTTCCAAACTAATGTTCTCGTTTCTACCACTTCACTGATAAGAAAAGTTACGTGCTAATTCCTCCAGATTACTTGTTATTCTTATCCCTTTTTCGATATGTTCGCTCTGTTGCACGCTGGCAGCATGTCCGTACCCTAGGATTTACCAGATTTTTCCTATTTCGCCAGGCGAATGACGGGATGATTACTTGACAAACGGCTAGTGGAACCACTATTCAAATATTCGAAGTCTTCGAATACTTGAATATGAGATTCGAATATTCGTCGTGAATTTCGAGTATTCAATTTCTGACTCAACCTCACGATAGAATTTCAATCTCAATCTCACGTTCGAACTTGAACCTGAACCTAACGATGGAACTGCAGCCACGACCTCACAACGTCGACCTTCCATCTTCATATCTAGGTCAGATAAAGTAGAGATTGGACCTGGCGAGGTTCAACAACTTTGCTAAACCCTCACGTTCGAATTTGAACCCTCGCCTCACTCAACCCCATGTTGCAATTTGTCCGTCACTCTCACTCTGATGTATCAATTTTGCCCCAAACCTCACGTCTTTGACATTAACCTCACTCATCCTCACCCTCATCATATGTTTTAGCTTAGCCCTTACCCTCACTCATTCAACCTAACCCTTACGCTTCACGTACAATACAAGTTTCACTCTGTCACTCTCATCCTCCCTCTTGAATTTTACCAGTACCCTCTGTTTCATCTTCGCCCTCACCCTTACATCATCGTTTAAGCTTCAACGTCGTATACACTTTCCTCCTCACATTGTAACTTCTCCGTCATCCTTACGTTCCCACTTGATCCTCATTCTCACCATTACGCAGTAAGCATGAGGGTTAATTAAGTCAATCCTTATGAGGCCCACCCTTATGATGTTGAACACCAATGATATACGTATCAACAAAAGTACGTTAGAATTAGAGGTTATGGCTACTCGAATAATATTCGATGATTTGTGGCAATTCGAATATTCGAAGATCTCCGAATATTCCAATATTCGAATTTTCAGTCGAATATTATTCGAACTTAGAATATTCGAAGAACGTTTGTAGCATTACAAAACGCCTGGCCCCTATCTTCTTCTTCCTGCACTTGAAGAGTGCTCGGAGACTAACCTTATCCCTCAGACTTGTGACGGGTTTAGGACGTAGATGCTTCTTTGGCCAAAAATGCTATAATAATAATAATGATTTAAGTTGGATATCACTGATACGACAGTGGGTGACTGAAGAGAATAGTTATGGGAAGCTGTAAAATTCGAGATTGGATCGTATCTAATACAATTGTATGCTAGATTCTACAGATAAAGGCATGGAGGTGCGGGTGTTGGCTGAAAAAATGTTGTTTAAGTGAGATCTATTTTAAAATTGGAGATGTCGAAAAAAATGTAAATTCTCTTGCACCTAAATGCACACATTTTGATATTTTCTTTTAGGATACCAGAAAACAAAACGTATCTTATTGACGAAAGGTTTCAGATATTTAAGCCCGAAATCCGGCATTTTTCGTAAAGGACCATGTTTGAACTCCCGTAGAAGTAGTATGATTCAGGACCATGATTTTTTGCGTGTATACACTTGGATGGTAGGTCTAAATATTACAAAATGTTGTAGAATTTTATTCAATTCCTTCACCTCAAGAAATTTGTTAAATATCAAATTTTACACAATTTGTTACTTATTTTTTAACCTAATTATTGGAATAAATATATTACTTTTCAGAAAAGGTGATTTCATATGTTCAAAGTACACTTCAAGAGCTACCCAACGGTTTTTGATTCTCTCTAGCTCTTCTGGTTTTTGAGATATTTAGGTTTTCGTGCATGTCTACGGGAGTATAAAACGCCACCCGCCATTTTGGAAATATGGTTGCCCCGCAAGAAATAAGGGCATAACTTTTCTTTCAAAATTTGTTATGATATCTTTAGGTATGTAGGAACCCATATACAAAATTTTATTCTAAAATGCTGATGTAGCAAATTTTTCTAAAATTGGATGATTTGTCATGGAATAACCCAATTCATATGTTTCAGTTTCTGGCATAAAGTGTGAAGAGAAATGCTATTAACATTTCATTCTAATAATAATTTTCATAAAGAGATTTTCTTCAATAAGAAAAGCCGTTTTAACAAAGTGAAGTGTTATATTGCTTTTACACGTAGATTTAAACCTAGAAAAAGCATCCGCACACAGGATTGTTCCGTTCGAAGACAACTGCGTAGGCAGAAATGAATATCATTCCTTACACAAACAGTAAGTTTGTTTTACTATTACCAAAATAAAACAATCTAATCTTCCTTATCTAAAATCACTAATGCATTCGTGGTTAAAATCTTTGCTTTCTAAACCAATACTACACGAACGTGGGTTCGAGCCCTGGTCAGGTCAAGTATTTTTCCTGCTAGTTAATAAGACAGTAATAAGTTTTCTTCATCAGATGATAAAAGTATAGAATTTGTCAGCGAGAATGAAAGAGAGAAAAACATTTCACATCGATGGAAAGAACTTCTGTCTTCTTTACTGAAGAACAGCTTAGTATCTTAGTGACTCATCGTTCGTGGAGATTATGAGCTTTGGGGATAGTGAATTTGCTGTATGACACTTCGATCCGATTTTGCATATAACAACATTTACTTAATTTGTATTTAACGTTCACATATAATAAACCGGAATTCTGTCAACACCCACCACTTCTCCGATGCTATATTTTAAACATAATAATTATTTATGTCCTGAAATGCTTGTATGGATACATATAAAACTGATTATTACTATTTTATCTAATTATTCATGCTTTGAGGAATATATCATTACATAAAAATAAATTTTCCAAAACGGAATTCGAACCCACGACCTCACGATTAGAAGCCACGCGCTCTACCACTTTTTTTTTTTTATTTTTTTAAAAATCTCGTTTATTTAACTTTCATAGTACATTGCGTTTATTTATGCGATTGGGACCATTTATTTTTCGTTTATCTTTCTTAACCTACTTACGGACAACACAGTTAAAATCACATCCATGCCCGAGGCGGGATTCGAACCCGCGATCCTGGAGTCGCTAGACTACCGCACTAGCCCGCACGACCACCTGGATCGGCATGCTGAGCTAACATGAACACATCTATCTACTTCCCTATGAGAAAAAGTACTCTTTCTGAAGAGACATGACTGAATTTTCGGTGTTCAAGACAATGACATTTATATACGTTGCAAATGCTGTTTTTTCTCCTTTCTCTTGTTTATTGTACTATGAATGCGAGAACTTCACTTCCATTGCAAATGTGCTTTACGTATGTCAACGTAGATGACAAAACGATGACGTGCTTAGATGTATGGATAGTTTCGAAATACTGTATCATTACGTATTTTAATGAATGTTACTTTTTTCTACACTTAATAACATTTCAACATGTCTTATTGCATTAAAAAAAAACAAAAACATCTGCACATTTTTTCCCAATTGCGACGGTTCATCCTTCATTCCAGGGCTCGAACCTGACATCTTTGGTTTACTGTTTCCGAAGATACCCGAAGGATTTTCAGCTGAAAATTGCCGTAGTCAATGCTGTCATCCTTTTTGGAATAAGGTGTACTGGAAATAACAATAAAAGCCCCACCATCTGCTACATTTTTGTGTAATATTTTTTTGAAATTGTGAAATCGGTCCTACTTGTCGTGAGTAAAGAGTCGCAGTACTGCCTTGTAGTTCACAAATCTGCAAGGAAATGAAGTACTATAGTACAGAAATGTATAATGGTGGGAAAGGGCTACATTTTGTTGACAATGATCAACGTGGCCGCCATGGATGGAAGTCAACATTTTCAAATAGCAAGTGGGTCGTGTGACATATCAAACAACATGATAATGTACCCAGAAAATCATTGCAGTTCTTACATTTGGTCTTCCTCTTATGGTGTTGGAGTTATCTTCACTTAAATTTACCGCTGTTAACTTGAGCCCTGCAATATTAAAGAATGTTACCAACGTTTGCAAATTCAGGAATGCTTAATATTTCTAACTTCAAATTTCGTACAACAATAATTATAATTATGTAGCCATTTTCCATCATTTTGCATTTGTGTACTACGATACTTCATTTACTTGTCGGTTTGTGGTAAACAAAGCTGTGCTGAATGGGGGTGGGTGTTCTATTTATATATCAATCGGCAAATTTTAAGTGAAGATAACTCCAACACCGTAAAAGGTAGGTCAAATCTAACAACTATGGCGACTTTCTGAATACATTCTCGTGTTGTTTGATATGTCACACGCCCACTTGCTATTTGAGAATATTAACCTTCATCCAATATGGCGGATTTCAAGATGGCAGCCACGTTAATCATTGTCACCAAAATGTAGCCCTTTCCCACCATTATACATTTGTGTACTATAATACTTCATTTCCTTGTAGATTTGTGAACTACAAGGCAGTACTGTGACTTTTTACTCACGGCAAGTAGAACCTATTTCACAATTTCAAAAATTATTACACAAAAATGTGGTAGATTGTGGGGCTTTTAATGTTATTTCCAGTATATATACGTTCGAATAAAGATAATAAAAAAATATTTCATGTTAATATCGACTGATCATTTGGGAATGTTCCCTCGTGAGCCAACGGTGACCCAATTGTAGTATCCCGCCACGTCTTCAGATATCTTAAATTCATGTATCGGGCCACATCTTTCTGCCGCTTAAATGCCGTTTGGTGGATCACCGTCTAGCCACCTTCGAGCCATCTCTTTGATGGCAACCCCGACAATTCCAGACGTCAACCTACCAGCATGTGGCGATATTTTATTCATGGTATATCATCTTCAGCCACATGGAAAGTCCTCTTATTTATGCTCATTTCAAGCTGGAATTTCTGGAAATCGCCTATTTCCTTTGAGAAACTCGCTCACTGCATAATTTTGGAATAAGCATTTTTTGATAGAGCAAGTTTGAAGTAGTTGACAGTAGCATGCCGCATCAGCTCTACTTTTAACGGTATTGGAAATATGAAGCTCTATATTTTGTTTTCCAACGTCTTCGGTAGCCTGTAATTTCGAAACGCGGAGAAATTTCCATCCCGGTAACTAGAACATTTCCCCTTATTTTTTGTTCCCCTCGTTGCCCGGTGCAATAAGTTGTTAAATTTTGTCGGTGAACTACGTAACCACCTTGTATATACACCCTGTTAAACATTAGCAATATAAACAGTAATAATAACAATAATAATAGACATTCGTGTTACGATAGATTTTCATACCAGTGTGCTGTAACTACTGTCAATGATTTTTCTTCCTTAACACTGCTAATTAATTGTGCCGTCCTTTCCCTACTTTTACATTCCTTTTTTTTTTTAGTTCACAATGGTTCGTGGTGTCTTCAAATCTTACAACGTTAACGTCATAGAATGATGAAATTTTGCACAGCAACGTTAGTCGGGTGACAATACAATATTCCATTGTTACTTTCATATATTTCTATATATATATATGTTTCAAAAGCATAATTTAATATGTTTTAATACAGCCTTCTTTATCCTCAAATAAATACTAACCAGTAATGATATGAGAATTTGCTGGGTGCCGAACATTTTAGGATTTGGCTCACAAAACAACTTGAGAAAAAAAAATAATAATAAAGCTTTTTAACGATATTATTTTCTTAAACAATTCGTACTAAAAACTAAAAAAAAATGTTTATGAATGACTGAAAAGAAAAGCATGAGGCGCGCTCTCATATGCAGTCACTTCATAAATTCTTCTATTGGCGCGCCCCATGCTTTTTAGTCATGCATAAAAATATTTTTTACTTTCTAGTACGAATTGTTGAAGAAAAGAATGTCTTTAAAAAGCGTTTTTAATGATTTTTTCTTCTTTCTTCAGCCAAACGTTGACATCAGTTTCCTCTTCAATATCAGTTTTAGTATTACTCTTGTTTCACGTGAAAATAAAATACAAATAAATATAATTAAAATATTAAAACAAATCTATAATTCCTGTTGTTCAAGTGAAGAAGACGATTATTAATATCTTGTTTCTAATTTTCTTCATACACTGTATAACTATACACGTAATTTACTTTTTTAAAGGGTGATACCACATTTCGTCCAACGAAATTCTGTCCACGCGACATTTCGTCCACAAGACATTTCATCCAACGGATTTCTCGTCCACAAGACATTTCGTCCAATCGAGTTTTGGTCCAACGGAATTTTCGTCCACAAGACATTTCGTCCAATCGACTTTTGGTCCAACAGAGTTTTCGTCCACAAGAAATTTCGTCCAATCGACTTTTGGTCCAACGGATTTTTCGTCCACAAGACATTTCGTCCAACCGACTTTTGGTCCAACGGATTTTTCATCCACAGGACATTTCGTCCAATCGACATTTGGTCCAACGAATTTTTCGTCCACAGGACTGTTGTGGTATATGGTTACGTGCGGCCTTAAAAGAGTTCTAACTTCGACCTCGTAAATATCAGCGGATGACGTCCCAGACAAATCTCTCTTCTGGGAGCACAACTTCTCTGGATTTGGCTCAGAGAAAGAATAAGAACTCATATATCCTCTGAATGACACAAGAGAATAATGTTAATCGATAAATATCCAGCTTACAATGCCTATCGAGCGCCAGCCAAATCTATTACAAACTTTATATTCAAATTGCTCCCAGCTCCCGACTGATCACAATCCGCACGACACTTCACAAGAATACCTAACGGGAGCCAGATACCTGCCTCGCAGATACATAAATTACGGTTCGGCTGCGGCTAAGTAGGATACGAACTTAACAGAGCTGTAAATAACATAAATCAAAACAATGCTGCTCAAATTTGAATTAACGTGCTTTAAAAAAGTGAGGTCTTAGGATCAAGCTCTTATTGTGAATGATACACAAGTTATTCTGAGAGAGATTAATAGTATTTATTTCTGAAATCCTTGCTTGCTCTAATTTTCTGATCAAATTCATATAACGAAGATTCTCCGGTGCTCCAATAAATCGTGTCTTTAAGCCCACCCAAAGAACCCGTACCGACTCCCCCCAACCATGTGTAGAGCGGTAGTAGCTCTACCAGGATAATCGACTATCCAAGAGTCAATAGTAGGCTCTTGGCCAAATTTGAGAACAGCAATAGTTCTCAGACTTTCCTCTAAAAGAGAGCCAGTAATGAGCTCACTTCGCTTACCTATGAATTTAAAATATGGTGCTTTGATCAAATCTGTCTGCTCCCCTACGGCCTGGTTTCGAACCTGGACTTACTTCGTTGAACGCACAGCTTTGAACAGAGCACTCACAAAATTATTTCAAATGTCCAATCTGACAGCTTCCCTAGCTATTCCTATCTTTAAAAAAAACACAACTAATTCTTTACATCAATTTCACAAAGCAAACTCAACCTTGTTCGTAATATGCGTCTAAGTAATTAGTTGGTCCTCTAATATCCTCTCAAGCTCCTACATGAGGGATGGATTGGAGTGAAATCTAGTGAATTTAACTTATACCCAAGCAAAGTCATCGATTCGGAAAGAATCGACTTTACCAAAGGACTCAGGGACACGAGAGGCAGCAGTAGCCTCCCTTTCTAATTCTCCCAAATTTAATTCCCAACCTTAAGAGTAAAAAAATCATCAGAGAGAACGATCATTAGAATTGTAGAGAAGTTCCCCTTGCGCGAACAGATTCGTATCTCGTTCCGTTTTCACCTACTTTCGGGGGGGGGGGGGATTTTTCTTGGAGTGTAAGTTATTAAATTTAAAATTATTCCCCAGCAACGTCGTCGATCGGTAAGAATCGACTTTAGCAAAGGACTCAGGGACGCTAGAGGCAGCAGTAGCCTCCTTTTCAAATAGTCTCGAAGTTAATTCCCCTCAAAATTCAAATCTGGCAGAATCCTGGGACGGTCGCGGCAGCAAAAACTATGCATGTCCCAACAAATAATACACAAATTATTGAATTCCCGTTTTCGCATCAAATCAGAATCCGGAGACCGCGAAAGAATTAGTACCGAGTTGAACGGGAATCGAACCCAGAGCCAGTGAGTCCCTCCAAAAACTTAGCAGTAATGTTCATACTATACCTCATACTGCATGTTCGCCGTATTCTCAATCTCCGAGAATTTCCATCACGGCAGCTCACTGGTCTCGAGCAACAGCCCCTCATGTTGCTCGTCCGAAGACAAAATTTACTCTGGGAATCGCGACCTCCCCCACATCGGATTTAAAGCTTATATATGTTCCCTGACGCACACAGCCCACTGACCATGCTGGCTACCAAAGGAGAGGAAACAAGGGTAGCTCAGCCAACAACAAAAAACAGCGCAAAAAAATAGCTATTCACTCCCTCAGAGCCCTTTTTGTACCATGAAAAAATAAAGAAAGAATATAAAGAATCTGGCCGAAGAGAAATCCGCTGGCTCCCTGCTCTTTTCGACTTTCTCCTGGTTCAGCTGAAAGATACTTTGAGAAGTACATACAAATACTTTAAACAATTACAAAAACTGAGTACATAAGAATTTTAATATAGAATAACAAAATATTAATATGATTAAACACCTAATATGTCCCGGCCGGGCTTTTTTCTAAAATACCATTTACCTTATTAGCATATATGCATAACAATATAATTAGTAATATATTATAAGTTAAATGAATTACTACAGTACATATAATTTATTTACACATTTGTTGATGGGAATAGGGAGTTGTGGTACACAGTGCCACAACAGGACATTTGGTCCAAAGGACTTTTCATCCACAGGACATTTGGTTCAATACACAGCACAAACGGCTGGAGCTACTGAAACGAAATTTAGTAATGTGATCCATTATCACTAGCAGGTTACGAAAATATTACCAAAGGCGCCATATTGAGTCCAAAATGGTGGACCTAAAATCCATTTTCCACGCCGTTTGAGCTAGAGATACCAAATTTGACACAAAGGTGTAATATCGAGAGTAGTTTAGGAAAATATTACATTTTCAAAAAGTCGCCACCTTGGGTAAAAAATGACCGCCAAACTCATTGTTGTATAGAATACACAGCAAAACCGCTTGGGCTACTGAAGTGAAATTTGGAATGAAGGTACATCATCACTAGAGAGTTAAAAATTATTACAAAATGTATCCCAAAGCGCCATCTTAGATCCAAAATGGCGGGTCCAAAAACAGTTTCCACACCGTTTCAGCTAGAGATACGAAATTTGGCATAAAGGTATATCATCAAGAGTAGGTTAAGAAAAAAGTACAAAATGTTGAAAAAATAGCCATCTTTGATTCAAAATGGTCGCAAAAATGTCGCCATGGCGACCCCAAAACCCATTTTTAAAATCACTGAGGCTAGAGAAACGAAATTCAGTGTGAAGGCGTGCCATCACGGATAGGTTAGAATGAATGGTGCAAATCTTCAATACGGGGACGAAAGTCCCCCCCCGGGTTGTTGGGCGCAGATTGGCACCATGAGAGAACGGTGCCCAAAGAGACGGTAAAGGGGCCGCAACCCCCAAAACCCCCAAGTACAGGTGCAGCCCTCTCGAGGTACTGGGAGCGCCCCCATCGAAGCAAAGCGAATCTACATAATATATAGTCCCATGGTCACTCACTGACACTGATAATATTTCCAAGGCCAAACTACTGGAACTAGAAACAATATATTTGGTATGAAGGTATATGACCAAAAGTAGGTAAAGGAAAAATTCCGACATTTTGAAAAGTCGCCATCTTGCATTCAAAATATCGGCAAAAACCATTGTATTGAATACACTACCAAAACAGCTGAAGCTATAGAAGCGCAATTTGGTAAGACGTACAAAATCACTAGTAGGTTACGAAAATATTAAAAATGACTTCAAGAATTCAAAGTCACCA
>JAGDQP010007712.1:19112-53123 GCA_022664845.1 Lepisma saccharinum | reverse complement strand
CCATTTTGGATCCAAAATGCCGGACCAAAAATTCATTTTTCACACAGTTTGAACTAGAAATATGAAATTTGGCATAAATGTGTATTGTCACGAGTAGTTTAAGAAAATAATACAACATTTATTTAAAAACAACCATCTTGGATCCAAAATGGGCGCCCAAAAACCCATTTTTCATACCGTTCGAGCCATACAAACGAAATTTGCTATGAAAATGTACCAGCACGTGTAGATCACTACAATATAAGAAAAGTTGAAAACAGTCGTCACCTTTAATCCAAAATGGCTGCCCAAAAACCTATTTTTCAAGCCGCTGAAACTAGAGAAACGAAATTTGGTATGAAGGTGTGCCATCACGAGTAGGTTAGAATAAATTAGGATCAACCTACCCTGTGGGGGCGCAGCCCCAACCGAGGAAAGGCAGATCGGCGCCATATGCGTGCATTCCCCCAGATACTCTGGGGGCGCAGCCCTTACGGAGTACCGGGGCACAGCGCCACCAGCGAAACAAAGCGAGTTATACGTTTTAAAACAAGAAGCAAGCGCGCAATTCTTTGCTACATTAAATCGATATACAAACAATGCAAAGTACTTTGAAAGAAACACAATTAGACAAATAGTTTTAACTCTCTCTCTCTCTCTCTCTCTTTCTTTCTCTCTCTCTCTCTCTCTCTCTCTCTCTCTCTCTCTCTCTCTCTATATATATATATATATATATATATATATATTAGACATATAGTACACACACAAAAACACAAATAGTACACATATAGTACAGCAAAACAGCGACCAATAGTGCTCCTCGTGATTCACGTGAATATCACAGGCGCACAAACAAACAAACAAGCAATCTCCGCGAACAATTTCTAATGCACTTGACTCTACGGTTTACCCAGCCAGAAAACCCGCTAATAGCGAATGCAGTGCCACGGTGGTCAACGAGCTTCTCGCTTCCCTATCTCTACAATGGTAAAAGAGTGGAGTGATCACACTTTTCCTTCCAGTCGTTATTATATTGTCGTGACTTATTCGTGAAGGTACACCTTCATATAAAATTAATTTCTCTAGATCGAATGGTGTCGAAAATGATTTTTGGGCGGCCATTTTGAATCCAAGATGCCAACTTTTTCAACAATTTGTAATATTTTCCTGAACTACTAGTGATCATGTACCGTCACACCGAATTTCGTATCTCTAGCTCAAACGGTGTGGAAAATGGATTTTTAAGGTCCGCTATTTTGTATTCAAGATGGCGTCTTTGGATAAATTGTGTAAAATTTTTGTAACCTTCTAGTGATATTATACCCTCATACCAAATTTCATTTCATTAGTCCCAACCGTTTAAGCTCTCTATTCTATACAACAATGGGTTTGGCGGCCATTTTGGATCCAAGATGGCGACTTTGTCAAAACGTCTGATCTTTTCTGTTACCTACTCATGGTCCTATACCTTCATACCAATTTTGGTGTTTCTAGCTGCAGTAGTTTGGCCTGTGAATTTTGATGATAAGTGAGTCAGTCAGTCAGTGAATGACCATGGGGTTTTATATTATATGGATTGGACGAAAAATCCTTTGAACTAAATGTCGATTGGACGAAAAATCCGTTGGACCAAAAGTCGATTGGACGAAATGTCTTGTGGGCGGAAAATCCGTTGGACCAAAAGTCGATTGGACAAAATGTCTTGTGGACGAGAAATCCGTTGGACCAAAAGTCGATTGGACGAAATATCTTGTGGACGAAAAATCGGTTGGACCGAAAGTCGAGTGGACGAAAAATCCGTTGGACGAAATGTCTTGTTAACGAAAAATTTGTTGGACGAAATATCTTGTGGACGAAATGTCAATGGACGAAATGTCTATGGACTAAATATCCCTGGACTAAATGTCGTATGGGCAAAATGTCTTTGGACGAAACATCATCTGGCCTTTTTAAAGCATCCTGCGGACCTCAAATGATTCATTATTTGACCACTAATATATCTCTTTAATTCCTAGTAAATTTTGAACCGTTTTAGATCCCTTGATAGTGGGTTAACAACAAGACACCTTATATACCCGCTTTGTCCGTCATTCTATGTTTATTTATTTATTTAGTGACAACACAACAGGCAATGGCCTAATTATAGTGTTGAGCTTTACAAAGTAGTTGTACAGACTTTATTGACAATTGCATCTCTAAATTCTTTAGGCGACATATAGCATACGTCCAGATCATTGTGAACTGTACAGAATTGGTTATATATAGTACAAATTCTCCAGATTGATGACTCATCAAGATATTGGTTCTTGCCTTTTTACAGTGGAAGAGACCAGTATTATTAAAGCGAGTTTTAGATGATGGGACACGAAACTGTAATGTCGAAACTAAATCCATACTATCTAACTTATTTTGAACAATTTTTTGAAGAAATAACAGATCAGCAATGTTGCCCCTTTGTTCTAAGCTCTGAATATTAAAGTTCTTAATGACTGCATTGTAACTATCATAAGCAGGATAGATTCGAGTTTCTTTAAAAGTCAGGAATTTAAGAAATTTTGATTGGATTTTCTCTAATTGTTGGCAATGTTTCAATTGATATGGATTCCAAATAGAAGAAGCATATTCTACCTTGGAGCGAACATAAGCATAGTAATTTTTTCCAATGTTGATATGTTGTTGAATTCTCTTCCCGTCCTAATTACGAATCCTAGTAACTTCAAGGCTTCATTTGTTATATTTGTAACATGTATGTTAAAAGTCAATTTCGAGTCAAAACTGACACCAAGATCCTTAACTACAGTAGGTCTGTTTAGTACAATTTTATTAATGGAATAATCAAATTGATGAGTGGTTTTATTTCTATTAAATGATAATACTTTACATTTAATTATGTTGACTCCAAGTTGATTAATAGCCCACCAGTTTGCAATATTATCTAAGCTTTGCTGAAGTCTTATGCAATCTCCGATAGAGCTGACTTTGTATATATATTTTTAAGTCATCTGCAAATAACAAATTTTCATTATCAGGCACACAATCAGGGAAGTCATTAACAAATAAGAGGAATAACAAAGGTCCTAAGTTCGAACCTTGAGGAACTCCTGAGAGTGCAGAATATTCATATGTTTTGTATTCTTTATAGACAACTGATTGCTTGCGATTTGTTAAGTACGAATAGAGGAGCCTAATCACAGTGGGTGAGAAGTGATAGTGATTTAATTTTTCCAGTAATATATTGTGACTAACCCTGTCAAATGCTTTCTCAAAGTCGATATTAATCACATCAACTTGCTTGCCTTCGTCCATCGAATTTTCTATGTAGTCCGTAACAAGTGCTAAGTTTGTTACCGTAGATTTCTGAGAAACAAAGCCTTGCTGCTTAGTTGAAATAACTGGTTGAATATGATTACTAATTCTCTTGTATAAGATCTGTTCAAATACTTTTGCAAAAGCTGGTAATATTGCAATTGGCCTGAAGTCATTAATGTCTCTACTATTATTAGATTTTGGGATAGGACAAACCAGGGCAGATTTCAATTTGTCGGGGAAAGTACATGTTTTTAGGGATAAGTTAAATGCTATCAATAGGGGATATTTAAATATATCAACACATCCCTTAACTACATATGAGGGTATGCCATCAGAACGAACTGTCGTTTTCGATTTTAAATTTTTTATAGCATTTTCAACTTCCTTTAGTTGAATTTGGTCAATGCACAGTGTCCCTATTTCATCATTTCTATTATTGACAGCATCACCATTAAGATTATTATATGTGCGAGAGGAGGATAGAAATACCGATTGAAAATACTGAACGAATGCATTCCCTATCTCATAATTCCTAGACAGCTACTGACCTTCAAATTTTAATACATTTGGCGGTAGGTGCCTTTTTTTATTTTTGATAAAATTCAACAGTTCGCTCGAGTTGGTATTAATATTATTTTCAGAATTAATTATAAAACTCTTATAAGCAATTCTAATGTCTTTCTTAATTTCCCTACGTGATCGAGCAAATTCTTGATAGAAAGGTGCTGAGTTCATGGTTTTGACCCTGGATTGTTTATGATAATATGCCTTGACCTTAAGTTTTCTAATAATATCTTTCGTGAACCAATACGGATACTTTGAAACAGTACTTATTTTACGAGGAACACACCTATCAAATATTTCATAGACAATATCATAGAATTTACTCACTAAGTTATTAACATTCCGATACACTTGTAAGAATTCCCAATCAATAGCTTGTAGTTCCTGAAACATCATCAGAAAATTTGCCTTCCTAAAATTATAATAATAAGTGTTACTTTTCTGCTTTTCTTTCTTGACCTTTCTGTTAACTATTTCTATTATTATAGCTGGGTGATGGATATCTTCCGGTACCAACGGTAACAATTCTCTATTAACTTCAACATTTTCAAGATTTGATAGAACTAGATCTAGTGTGCGATTATTATTATTGGCAACATTGTTGAATGATCTCAAATCATAAAAAATATAAAATTATATAAATTTCTACACTTCAAAGATGTGCTTTGTTCAAAATCAAATTCGGTTCCGGTTAACTCCGGTAAATTGAAATCACCAATGAGGAGAATAGGACTGCCTTGCGGACAAGTGGATTCAATGCATGCAAATAGGTTATCATACAAATCTATACCTGAAACCGGTTCAAAATATACAACACAGATAAACATTGGTCTCCCCTTTACAGTTATTCTAGCAATCAGACACTCATATTGATCATCACAGCTATTCAATAAACACAGATTGATTTTTTCAAGTCAAACAATATACTGTATCTCATGAACCTCAAGAGGTTGAAAGTTTTTTTAGATGCCATTGGAAATATCTTGGGTTGACTAGTTTAGAGTAGAGATGGCCAAAGAATCCGGATTTGAAAAAATCCGGAATCCGGGTTTGAAATCCAGGTTTGAAATCCTAATTTGAAATACGGCTCTGAGAATCTGGATGTGACATCCGGATTCCGGATATGCAATCCGGGCAGGGGCGCACATCCCCAAATAATTAGGACGCAGCTCCCCTAATTTCATATGCCCATCCTGCTTCAAATAGACAGTATACCCTTACACTAACTTAACGAATTGTTTCCATTTCATTTTCGTAAGAAATATGACCAAGCCTTTCCCATCTTACAGTTCTTAACTTCTTGCTATATTTCAAATGGAATTACAATGAATATGAAACACATTTGATAGCATGCATATAATATCGATAATTTCGATATATTTTTATGAATACATATTGCAACTGGAAGCAGAAACTATTCATAGATTGATCATCATACGTAAGGAGTGGCTTGCATAATAAAAAAATGTTCATATAGATTTGACCGTTGGAACGTTGCTGCAGATTACTAATTAATAACTTCTTCGTAGAATTTACATGAAGAAATTATAGTGGGCAGAAGGCAATTGTCTGTTGTGGAAGAAATTAATCTTTTTTCTTTGAATTTTATTTATGGCCTTTAGGCATCTAAGGCTCAGGTCGGGATAAGGGACGGGGAAGGGTTCGGGAAGGTATCGGCCAGGACATATATTGAAGGTGTCATCTCGGCATTTGCCTGGTCTGACTGAGGAAAAACCTCAGTCAGGATGGTCGGCCACTAGGATCTAACCCCCGACTTCCCGAATGCTATAACAACGTTCTGTTTGGAGCTACGGAGGCTGTGTTTTAAACTTTGTTATTTGACACTTATCCTGGTCTACGTAGAATCTGTAGTATGACGGCACTGGAGATTTTTTGAAATCTGCATTCCGCAGGACCACATATTGAATTAAAAACTAGAAATATTCATATTGACCGACATGTTACTGCTCTCAGGTCTCAATGTGTCGGATTTGACTGAGCCTCAAATTCAACCGTGACTCGAGTTAATCTGCCCTGATCTGATCCATAACTGCAAATAAGGTTAGAATGTATTTGGGTTGATGCACAAATTCAAAGCGTTCCTTACCTGCAGCATTTTTTTATTTGATTTTACGTTGGAGGTACTTTGTACCAACGCGCTTTTGCCTCTTCAACATTTGCAAGGGAGCAAGATTTCGTGTTTGCGACATTGATCAAACTGGTAAACTTCATTTGTATGGTCCATTCTACAGGAAATGTGTTTAACAAGGCAACGCAGCGCTTGTCGGCTCAAGCTTCCGCTTGATTCACTTATTCCCGCCCGCCAAACGGCCCGTGGTTCTCGGATAACTTTAGGACACACGTTGAGTTATAAAAATAAAACAATTAAATTTACATATTTGATCACCGGAGTATGCTAGACATATTGAAGAACCAAGTTCATTATTAGTATATTTAAAATTCGTGAAAAGAAATACAAAATCTATTCAGCAATAAACCGTGAGGGCGAAGTCATGGGAAAACCACAGGTAGACTGACGGGCAGGGACATATAAGCCAAGCGCGAGTTCGGCCGACAAGCGCGGCGTTGCGTTCCTAAACGTATTCTCTGTAGTAACTTTCTGACTTCGGCCCGTCTCGTGTTAGTTAATCCACGATCACAAACGTCCCTGAACAAGGGTCCGGGGGAAAATAATGGTAACCCACAATGAGCATGAATTAAGATATTACGTTCAGAAAATTCATTCTGCCATGCTCCCATATGGGGCAGTTCCCATAAAGAAATGGCCACTGAGCGGCCATTTGTTATTTCTAACTTGAGCTTTTTCCACAGTCAGTATATATGAGTGTTACCATTTTATTTCTGTACTCAACTCGTTAAAATAAAAAACAATAAAAATAAAGGTTAGGACTGTTTTCACCCCGGACTCTTCATTTGATTCAGGCAGTACTAAATTACCAATATTTAAATTGTATATTTGGTCCGCATAGTTTCTCTATAATTCAAAATAACTTAAAAAGTTCGGTGCAAAGTAATCCCTTCTTACATTACATTCTAGATACAAGGAAGATACATACAAATCAGTAATATAATCTCCTCCATTATCTAAGACTGTCTGTCAGCACTAGGTCAGTTTTTCGTTTTCACGCTTGTAGGAAAAATATCTGCTGACTTTGTGTTAAAGAAACCGTCAACTCAAGTTAGAAGTGTTAGAAAGCATTTTCGTTATGAAAGAAGTTTTCTTGGATAGATAACAGAAAAAGTGGAAAGCTGAGAATGCAAGGTCGGTGGAATAAGGGGGACGTGGAAGAAACTCCCAACGAAGCTCCTGAACAGCTGGTTTTATCATGTTACCGGAGTGCAGACCTGCATTATCATGTTGCAGCAACTCTTAATGCCAGTATTCGATTTGTAACGGGGGATGGTTGGGATTATCCTCCTCTCGGCAAAAAATTGTCTCTGGTACTTTTTACAGATATATATACCTCTAACCTGGGATGTGGACGATCTCAAAATACCGTATAATGCATATATCATTAATTCTTCCCCCTCTCTGGAAATTGCACAAATCGAACACTGCTTAATGCAGTATTCTCGGTCATTTACTTTTAGTTGCGGCCGCAAGGCGCTTGAGTTGTTGACTATAAACACCAGTAGTTATGGTTACATTTCTGGGAAACAATACCCACTACACGACGTCATCGTTTTCACACCAGACGCTTATCATTGCCCCTTGCAGGGGAAATTGCATTTTGTTAGGGCTCAACCATTGCTTTCTGTTTTTCTCTCTGTCTGCTTTTTTTGGACATTTTCAGTCACCAGTGACAGTCCTGGACGGAATGGTCAATGTTGTTCTTCAGCTAACCGATAACGGTCAAACAAGGAAGAACAAATGGTTACCCGCTGATTTATTTTATTTACCCGCGGATGGTCAGTCTAACGTTCGACCACCTTTACCTTCTCAGGTGCCCAGAAATACCAACGACACTCTGGTAATCAATTTGATAGGAGGCTGAGTAAACATCAGAGCTACAGGCACAGCTGAAACCGGGTCACTTCAGGTGACCTAGCCTGACCCGGTCAGAAACTTGACCAGTCCTGGGAAATATAATTAAATGGAAATTTCGGCGTTGTATTTTTCGTGCTCTTGGGGTAACATCTCCGGCCCTGGTCACCTCTGAAAGGAACACCGTTCAAACTTCAAACAAAAGGAAATTATTTAAAACTCTACTTTCTCCTCTGGGTTACCGGGTCTAAATCGTGTCACCGATTCAGAAGCCCAGAGACCCAGACCCGATGAACAGGTTCAAAACTTGATCCTAATGAGTAATGACCCGATTAACCCGTTTCAGGTCTGGCTACAGTCATGGGAGTACTGAAGAAAATTGTACTGCTTGTCCTGGCTGGTATTTGAACCCGGGCCTGATCCGTAGTCAGACGCACTACCGCTTGAGCCACATACACAGATAAATGTAGGAAACACACTTCTTGCACTGGGATGGCAATGATACTCTGACTGCTGGTATTAAATTAAAAGGAAGTAACTGTTGTAGTTAGTTCCATTCAATACAACCTGTTATAGAAGATTACTATTAGTCACATTTCTAACCAGTGTTCGATTTGTTATAAATTACGAAGGGAGGATCCTAAAACTAGTGGTTGCTGGTAAGTTTCAACATACTAAGTTTACATGTTTGGGAAGAAAACAGAAATACAAAGATTTTATCCTTGGCTGGGATGATATTCGGAATCACCAACCGGGGAAGAAATCGTCACGCACCAAGGAAAATCCGTGGCGTTCCCTCGGCAAATTGAACACTGTTTCTAACCATGATAGTTCTTTCAATCACTACGCTCGAAAACTGATGTAAGTAATCAATGCATTTTGTTCAAATATATTAAGAGAGAGAGAAAAATACGAAGACAAAATAATTCCAATACTGATGTCTAATGTCAACATGCAGGACTTTGCAAAAAATTCTAATTCCACGGAGAACTGGATCCATATGAGATTTTATATCAATTACACTGGTTTGGCTAAGTGGTTCATTTGCTCCTCTGATGTCCACCGATTCTTTGAGTTTTCTTTCTGATTTTTCTCGTTCTTCATCATCCGTGAAACATTTAATTAATAGCAGAAAATTTGCTAAGATAAAATAAGTAGTAACTAGGTACTCAAAAGTTTACGAAGCGTCACGACCAACACAAGACCTGCCTCTTGATCGAGGTAAAATAAAGGAACAAACATTCAATGGTCAGTATCGAATTACTTCGAACGCCCTTCAAGTTTACCTGTGCCCAAAGAACTGGTATCCCACTGCGAGCAACTCTGCGCACACTCATCAGATTTGGATTCTAAATCCGGATTTCAAACTACGTAATATGTAGATAGATTCGATTATTTTCGTTTCTTTTTTATGTGAGAAGTAAGAATGAGGTTCAAAATGTGGTTCACGAATAAGAACCCAAGATAGTCCACGTGGCCCACTCTGCCACGAAATTTAGTACTGTAATATGTGTCAGTTTGATCGAGTAAGCGGCTTGAGACTATGCAACGAGTGCCTGCTATATGTGCACGAGGACAGTGAAGGATTCACTAGGAAAGCTAACATTCCTATTTTTATGTGCACGTTTTTTTTTCAACCCTGAAATGTAAATTATTCAGTATTTAAAGAAACATTTAAATATATTTTGCTTGTTCTTTGAAGTTTATTCGATGCAGTCATTCGCTGTTTTATTGCACAATGTGTAACTTCACTACATGGACGGATGGACCTCCTTTTGTAACAATACAAGGTTTCAAAAATTGTTCTGTAATTGTAAAGTCAAATTACCAACTGTATTTTTTCTCCAACCAAATATCAAATTTTAAAATAAAATACAGTTGCTCAAAAGTCTAACTCTTACTACACCAAAGTCATAATGAAGAATCAAACCTTATGAGGACCACTTTTGGTCCACCTACCTTAAATACACATAAAAAACAAAACGATATATCCTTAATTTTTTAATCGATTATTTGAGTTTTCCACAAATAATGCGGTGAAGATGTAGAAAAAAAATCAAGGCAAAGATTTTTTTTCTTTTTACACACAATGATAATTCTTGTGAATCGAGAACAAATCACATTAAATAACTTCATTCTTAATTACACCTTCATTGGTCAACATGAGGTTGAAGAGGTACAAGCACAGATAACTATGGTATGTTTGCTTTTTAGACGATACATTCTGATGGTGGTGAGGCTATCTTTCGTACTTTCCCTTTTATCTTGCTTTTTACACTAGAGATGTCATTGATGAGTAGTTCCCAATTTTATAACTATATTGCAGTTAATCTATAACTTCTTAGGTGAATCAATTCTTGGAAATTTGAAGGTAATTTGTTTCGTTTGCATCAAGTGAACTGCAAATACATATCCTTTTAAAAAGTTATTTTAAATCATCACCATTTTCCGTATTCATAACCTCAATTGTTCATCCACAATACTTAAAATAGAAGCTCGTACTGACTTTCAAGGTGAATATTTCAGGTAGACTCGATACTATAGAGCCGATTTTGGTGTAACCAGCTGAAACGAATTATACGTATCAGACAGAATAGGTGTGTTAGTCTACTTGAGAATGATAGTTATTCATTACGTTTCGCATAGCAAACTAGCTTGTACATTAGAAGCACTTGAAGAAACCATTACAGGTGGCATCCACGGTTAATTCCTTAGTCCAGATTTACCAGAACAGCCTTTAGCTTTTATACTGAAATAATACACGGAAACTTTTCACACCACATTAACAATTATATAACACAGTGAATGCTTTCGGATTTATAATGAGTTGTAACTAAGAGAATAAAGATTTCTTTGTTGTACCAAACTACGTCACCCATTGTTAGAAAACATACTCATATAGCACATTACTTTATTACATACCAAAACAAAGAAGCAGAAATTAGGTTAAACTTAATTCTGACTCAATGACTGCGTACTCAGGGATTCCGCAAGGATTTTCGCTTTGGGGGACGTAAAGTCAAAATTGGGAGAGTGTAAGTGGAGTTTTGCACGGTTTCTACCGATTTTTGACCGTAGAAAATTTAATTTCGGGGGTACGCTCGAGAATTTGGGGGGACCCCCGTGTCTGGCAGAATCACTGCGCGTACTGAAGTGTTTACAGTAGCCTTACGAAGTAGGCCGAGGCATTAAAGAATCTGTGCAAAATTTTGGGCGAAGCTCATTAGCGAAAATTTTAAATCAGTGGCGGATCCAGGATTTTCGTGAGGAAGGGGAAACAAATGGAAGCTTTTACTTAGCTAGACTGTTGAAATCAGGCTATAAAAACTCAATTATTTTTCCTTGAGGAGTGCATATGCCCCTCTCTGGATTCGTTACTGGTTTATATCTAATTATTCTCAACCGGAAGCAGAACTAATACGACCAGATGACATTACATTGTAATCAAATTTAGTGTTTAAAAAAAACAACATGGCGATGCAATCTGAATATTTCGATAGCAAACATCATTAGAATACATTTTCATGAAACGAGTTTTGTGCGTTCACTCATCTCTGTCTGAATGTTATTTTGCTTGTCATCTATCGATTACGTACGCGTTTAAATTATGGTGTGAACTGTGAAGTTGTGCATGAAGATAGGTATCTTACACTTTCTCGGTGATCATTCTTCCGTCTCTTGTCCAATGTTTAATTTTATTGGCTAAAAATCTGTTCAATAATGGCCATTATCACTGTACAAAATTTAGTCAAGATGACATTGGCTAATTCAGAGGAGAAGTACTACAAACAATGCAAAATGATACCTCAAGGATATCCGTTAAGCACTAACCTGCGTTGGAGACTGTCTGACTGAGTGAGTAGGCATTGTGCAAACATATCAGAACTGAAAGGTGTAGCCTCACCAGTTTGAAGTCTCCATCATAAATCAAGGCTACTGAGCTCTCTATAGGAATCCGGATTTGAAATTCGGTTTCGGAATCCGGATTTGTTCAAATCCTTATGAAACCCGGATTTTTGAAATCGGCCCACTTGTCAGTGTTGCTAACGTATTTTAATAAAAAATCATATTTATGTGTCTGTTACTCACACAAATCTATTAATTCACAAGATTTTTTTTAAACATGTGCATTAGGTACTGGGACAGATCGTAAAGATAGTCCGGATCGAGTATTGCGGCCGTTATCAATGTTGCCAATCTATTTCAAAAATTCATTTTTTAAAACTGCTTCCGTACTGTTAGCTCACTGGACCTTGAGATGCTATCAATGGGTCCTCTAAGGCTTCGTAATTATTAAAAGAATCGCAGCGCTCACTTATTTTGTAGGAGTTTTGGCAGCTGTTTCACATAATTTCGATTCTTTTAATCAGCAGTTTTCGTAGCATAGGACAAGAAGCGTCCAAACCGCATATTTAGAAATACATTTCATGTCCACACACTTAATCTAGAAAATTTTATTTACAATTCTTGAGCACCAAATAAAGAGAATTTCAGCATAATAGCGTACTAAAACTGCGAAATTAACGTATGATTTTTACAGTGTATTTAGCATTGAGGCTAATGACTTTACTACATCTACTGACGTAAATATGAAATGGTTACTTTACTAGCATATATTTACCGATAACAGAAGTAGATTTCTCTTGCTCCAGGCAATACTTTTCCCACAGATTTTGGTCCTTCCCTTTTTACTATATTCAATTTTTTTTAAAAAAAAACACACATTATTTTGAGCTAATATATTTATTTTGTTTTCAGTGCTTGTATGTACACAAGAAAGCGAGAAATGTTTAAACTAAAAATTTTGTCTTCCACAAAAATGGCCGACAATCTTAAAGTTAAACATTCAATGCGCATTATTACTTCTTGACGATTTCTTATTTTTTTAAAATATTTTTTCTCCTTGTTTCTTTTCTCAACAGTCACTTCTTCCTCGATTTTTTTTTCTTGTGATTTTTCTGCACTTTACAAAGTTTGCCTAATGATATTTCAAATATTGGACAAACAGATTTAACCAATGAGCTAAGGAACGGTTCTCTAATATAATAATACACGGTCAAATTCATTTTACTTACTTCTTCGTGATGATCAAACCGAACTTCAATCTCTCCAGTTCTTAAAAATCTATGCTCAATTTACTGTGGCTTTGAACATCTTTCTTTACTTACGTCGTTGGTTTCTTTTTTATCTTGTTTTTACCTTGCTCTATTCTTCTTTCTTTTTTTTGCTTTCGTATTTTCTTTTTAAAATCAAATGGCAGAAGAACAACAAAATAAACATGGGACAAAAAATCTCTTTGGAATTGGTTTTCTCATAGGGTCTTTAGTTGAACATCTGAAGAATTGCACGTGTACATAGAACCAGATTCCCAAGTGCTTGTATATATATGAATATGATGTCATACAGTCACATGAGACGTTGTGCTATTAGAAGGCTTTTCGTCAGCACATTATTTTTTAAACTTTTTATTTAGTTCTCATTTCGGTTTTTCTTTTCAAAAGATCTTGTAGAGCAATATCCTAAAATTGTGATACTACCATAGCAGAAAACACGTTTCCTGTTTTGTGTTCAAGTCTGTCACTGTATTTATCTATTACTTTCTCATTATATCTGTCAATATTTTTCTTTATTTCTACATTTACGATTATTTTTACAAAGCATTCTTTAAGATACTATTTTTATAGAAGCGAAAATTATACGTACTTTTGAGTTATAAAAAATAAGATTTTTTCATCTAAAACCAAGAGTTTAGAAAAATCGAGAACTAAAAAGAAGCGTTACTGTGAAAAGGTCTAAAAAATATACTGAACAAAATCCGAATTTGTATAATAAATATGCCAGAAACTGAGTTTTCAAATTAAGTACAAAAATCTCGTTCAATTTCTCTTTTAAAAAATAGTTTCTTTTTCCCGTACGGAGATGGAGCACGGGGTGAGTGAGAACCACAAATGGAGACGCTTCATGCGGTATTAAGAAACTGGAAACTTCCTCAGACTTGTATTAAAGACTTGATTAGAAAATATTTTTCTGTGAATTTACAGAACCGGAAGACTTCAATAAGTTTCTATTCCCAACTTTCTGAGTGTCGTTAGAAAGGTGAACATAGTAACCTGCATTAAAATTCAAGTAAACAGTACCCAGTTGACCTTATTGAGGGAGCCAGGGCAAAGCTCAGTAATGTCACTCCCGAGTTTCGAGTCTATGAACTAACTCTCTCCATTATGATGGCAGAACGGTCCGTGAAACCTGTATTGTGGTCAAGAAAGAACGAGTGGAGAATAAATTCTTATAAATAGAAGAACCGAAAAATAAGTCCTCAAATATAGCAATTTTAATAATAGATATCATTTATTTTTTTTAAAACTTCGATCATCTGATTTTTAGAATTGCTTAGTTCAGTTATAATAAAAGAGGCCCTTCTTCATAAGAATTTGTAAGAACAGTTTTTGATATTTATGGGAATTATTCAAGACCAACATTTTAAAAATTTGTCAAGTTCTTTGATTTTTCAAATTTAATCTGAATTAGAATTTTATTTGGGGTCTTAATTTTTTCGATTCAAATGGTACTCTATGTTCATCTGTATAGAGAATCAAGAATCTATATACAGATCTAGAAACAGCTACAAAGGTTTAAAAAAAAATGTGATTAAAAAACAACAACACCGACAAAAAGACAAATGATGAAAAGACAACGTTGATGGCCAATCCACAACATCTTGTCCATTTATTGTAAAAGATATCAGTAGTTTTATTTGTTGTATGTTTCCGATGAACGGTATTTCTCAGAGAAGAAGAAAAATGGGACAAGAATCCATCAGAAGGAGGGAGGGGGAAAGAATAGAGACACCGCGGGAATGCTGCGTTAATGCGAAAAACAAATGATCTCAGAGCAAATCCTGTTCTTTCTTTATTTATTTCCCTTTTTTACCTCCCCAATGGAGGAAATGATGAGAAATTTGATTATTATTAATCTTTCTGCAGATAATTGTTTACATGCAACGAGTGAAGATGAAAGATGAACTAAAGTTTCTGTAATAAATTGCCCAGTTCACCCAAAAGGTCAACATCCCACTTGGAGTAATCTCACGTTTTTATCTGATATCTTACATTCAAACTTGTAATTATGGCGACAGAACCAGAAGATGGAAGAAAAAGAATGAAATTCCTTGTTTCGTTTATTTTAGTTATTTCTTCTACCACCTTTTCAATTTTTGTTTTATTATTTTCATTAATTATGATTTGTTTATCGTTAATAAGGAAATTGGCACATGTTGCCTTCAAAAAATATTCTTTTACTTTTACTCTTGAAAATCTTGAAAACCTTTTGTTGAGTCCATTTGAAGTCATTCTTAGAAAGAGAACGGATCATTTCACCCTGAATGAAATAACGTAACTACGCATAAATATTGTCTTGTGTTGCTCATTACAGTTTTGGTTCAAATTATCAATTTATCTTATGTATTGTGTACGTACATTTCAAAGCAGATCTTGATTTTGATGCCTTACAAAATAATGAAGACAAGAAATATATGTAAACTAACTCTTTACATATAAATATGCTTTAGTGTGAAAAAAAGTCAAAGTAATTCTGTTGCATCTAAATCGACCAGTAACTTTGAACGTAAAATTCAATGAACCTTGCTAAATTAAAAATTATTGAAGTTCATATATCACATGTTTGGCGCTACGGTTACATACACAATTTTATAAATCGTTTAGTAACATTTAAGTGTTTTTCAAAATCGGGAATGGAAATGTTTTGTTCGTATCTATGTCGAATAATAGTCAAGTGATTGCTGCCGCCATCTTGATTGCTTATTTTCGCAGAAATGGGAGATAAAGAATGAGAATTTCGATTCCTATCTGACAAATTGAGAAGTGATTAAAATGTGGTGTAATTCATGGGAGTAACTTAGTTTATGTCTTTTGAGTTCAAACAACCTATTTATGATCTTCTGTACCGTTTTTTTATGTTGATTTCTTATCACAGGCAGTTTGGTTCTGTCTGAAAGACGCTGGACTTGTAAGTGGACGACCCGTGTTCCAGCTAATCTACAGACTTATTTTCTCTTTTAGATACTTCCAGTATCGCTGAATACTTAATGATGTCTTTTTTCATCAGTCATTTCTTTTAGATCTCCATTAAGTTAGGTTGCATTTTTTTTTGGGGGGGGGGGGATGTTTCTGACAATTTTTCACAGTGATCCTAAAAATAACGAATTTACATATACAATGATTTTCTAACTGGGAAAACAGGGTTCGAGCCCTGATCACAGCAACGACAATTCTTTTCTGTGTACTTTTCAACGTTACATAAGTTTCTTGTTTAAAGGAAACTAAGTTATTATCAGTTCCCACAATCGAACAATGTGGTGACACACCCAATGTCACTTCTTTCTAATTTGCTGTGTGTTTTAATTTCCGCTTTTGCATGTTGTCGTATTTCCTACATTTGCAAATTGGACGTGCGATGTTAATATTCTTGTTGTCTACATTTGACGAACCAAGAAATTAGTGTGACGTTAAGCACGAGTGAAATGACTTGCCCTCCGGAGAACTTCATACTTAAGTTCAGACACGTGTGAGTCCTTTCAATGCGAAAACCACAGAATCTCAAGGCAGCAGAAAGTTGACATTCAGAATGTCGTCACGAAGAACTTTGATTTTTTTTTTCATTCGTAGCTTCAGCTTTCATTTAAACGTTATTTAACGGTTTCAGTAACAACCTTCTGAAATTTTTTTTTTTTTTTTTCAAATACAATCCTAGGTTGCCTATGAGTTTTGAGTATTGAATATTTAAAGAAAGATGAAGACTGGCTAAATGTCACTCCTCAATCTTGGTATATCTCTTTGTATTATGCAGTGTTTAAAGTGAATGAGAATTCTTACCGGAAAGATGCCATTGACAAAAAATGTCTCTATTGCAATTCCTTGTAGGATTTCTATGCACGACTTTATTAAGACTTCAAGGGAACCTCAATAATGGAGGTGTATGCGCGAACAAAAGTATGTGTTCAAGATAGGACATACACTTTTTTCGCACATACGCCTTAATTATTAATAGTTGTTATTAGTAGGGGAAAGTGCTCTATTATCGGGTATCTTTTGTAAATCTGAAATTGTGACCAAACAGATGGACTTTAATTGTTAAATTTTATAACGTGTATTCCACATTACATCAACTATAAATACCTAAGTCTACATAGCAATAAATTAATGCTGGAAAAAGTTACAAATTAAATCCTCAAACTATTCAATTTTTACCTAACAGAAAATGGGTTCCTAATTTCGGGTGTAGAAGGATGCTAAATTCGGGTTGGGAATAAGTATGACAATTGAAGAAAATAAAGCCTGAACTTTGTGTCTAGTTTATTTACCCATGTACAAAATAGCAGTTAACACAGAAGTGTACTGAATGTTCTCATTGTAGAGTTCTACAAGCTTTTGTTCACTAAGGTGATTTAGCTTTTACGGATGCAAAGATCGCATTTGAAAGTACGCCACATATGCTTCTCAATACCAGCACAAAGTTTATGTGACCAACGTACATTTAGTGCATTTAATCCACGTTTCAATGGAACTGTCTGTTTCCCATAGCTGCCTGCAAAATATGCATTCTTCATCCCCATCATATTCCGATGAAGACTCCTACAACAAAAGTTCATCATAGCTTGAGTCCGACTCCTCGTCCAAGAAGGCATCTTCCTCCTTTCTCTTCTTTCTCTGTTGGATTTTCTTCGTAGAAAGTTTCGTATGACCGAATAACTTCCTCTTGGTAGGTTTCAGACCGGATTCATTTTGTTTACACTTATGATTGTTTCCCTAAATTTCTTGACGTAGTCCTCCAAGGTCGTTTGCGGCACGTTGAAAGTTTTTGGTGTTTTTAAATATCTTATACCTTTTTCAAGACAGAATCAACGGCTTTTTTAATTGGTTCCTGATCCCAGACACGTACTTGAAATTTGGAAACACCTTACCACCTGAAATTAAGATCCACCACTTCGTTTTTTCTTAAAGCATGCTGCATTCAACTGGCCTCTTTGTGGCGTCCAAAACACTTACACATATAAAAGCATACTCCAAACTAATGTATTAACTTCTTTCGACTTTTCACTTACCTTTTATCTTTACTGAGAATACACCCTCAACATTGGTGTTTTAAAAAAATGTTTTTCCAGAGAATATCACACTCATTTAACTGACGCAACACTCCTGCACACAAATGACACCAAACTCACAATGGTGACTGGGCACCTTCTTTTCCACACATTAGCAGTAACCCATGAAGATGGCAGCAAAATCCAACTGACATAACTGACTACCCGGAATTGGGACACTACCCGAAATTAGGGCTCCTCACCCTAGTATTGCCTTTGCCCTGACTCGAGCCTCGGTCATGCCATACAGCGTTCGTGAAGTCCATCCGCTAGAGCTTGACTAAATGTGCTAGGATTTATTGTGATTCTCTCATCCATTACTCCTTTAGTGGATGAGACCATAGTGTTACTGGCAGAGACAACAAATTGGATATCTAATTTCAGACCAAAAATATGTTATTCTTATAGGAACAACGTTCGTGTTCTATATTTCTTATCGAAATGCTGTTCCGGTCCGTTCCAGATCACTTTAAACACTGGTATTCTGTCTATATCAGAGTGTACACTATTCTTCTTTGCTATGCGTTTAGATTGCCTTATTTATCTAGGGGTTACTTATAAATGCCAAGACGCTGAACATTTCTATCAAGTCTAATCTACCAATAATTAATCAATCAGAGTCATTCTAAACTATAGCTTTACTCCACTTATTGTTCACATATACTCTTGTCACCTGCAAGTAGATGGAGCGGGCATACTGTGGTTCATATCTAGAAGAGAAAATTACTTGAAATAATTAATTACTATTAGCTATAATGTACTAATTAATTTTTTAAATTTTTATTTATGGCGTTTAGGCATCTAAGGCACAGGTCGGGATAGTGGAGGGAAAAGGTTTCGGGAAGGTGTCGGCCAGGACCTATGTTGAAGGTGCTATCCCGGCATTTGCCTGGTTTGACTGAGGAAAAACCCTGGAGAAACTTCAGTCAGGATGGTCGGCCGCTGTGATCGAACCCACGACCTCCCTAATGTTAGAATGTATAGTTATCTTTGAAATATTAGGCCTCATTTGATTAGATTCAATAACTAGGGACACATATTGGTCGGAATCTAGGTTCTTGATTCGAAGTAGGGCTATTGTTACAATGGAGATTTTGAATGGGTGTTTGAAATGCTACTGAAATGATTTTAAATTTGTAGCTACTGTAAAATAAATAATGTACAAAACATATGGAATATATGAACTGAGTGGTAGTGTTAATATATTAATTGTTTCGGAGCATTAACGTATACAAGCTGAATTATTTGTCAAAGAGTTCTTCGAGTTCCTTGTTCCATGGGTTCTTTTCTACTTACGATAGCAGTTGGAGCGCTTATAACGTTAAATAGTGTAAATTATTATCTCACCTATCAAGTTTCAGTTTGCAATATTTGATAGTTCCACACGCAATTTCTCGTGAAGTCTTCAAAGAAAATAGTAACTGATCACATGTTTTCTGTAAATAGAATCGACAGACCATTCATATGATGTGACACTTGACCCATGTTGTCATTTTAAAAAAGTTCACTTTATGCCCCTTGCCAAAAAAGTGAGGCAGTATGTAATGCTTTATCACAATGGTACATTCCCCTTCAAATTAAAAGTAAAGTGCGATGGGGTTCTTCCTCGAAATCAGTCGGTTACATAATAAACGGAATGGGAAGTTTCCGTTGAGTCGCTCTGTATTTGTACAATATTGACATTTAGCAGGAATTATTGCAATTAATTAATACCACAATTTCATCAATAACTTCAATTTAACATACAAATTATCTTCAGCGCAATCTTTCATATAAAAGTAAACTGGAAATACTTAAATACCACTTACATCAGTGGCGTTTTCTGGATCCACAGCTAGGACTACCATTAGCCCAAGTACTAAGTATAAAGATGGTACAGAGGTCACACATAGTATTGATGATGATGATGATGATGGTAGGTGTTCTGGCCTCCCTTTCATGTTAATTAATGTTATTTGTGCAGATCAAAATATTTGTTCACAAGCTTAGGCTGCGGTAGTAGCCTCGATAGTCCACAGGATACGCTCCTGACTTACATGTATGCTGTGTTGCTTATCCTGGAGGCGTTGAGAATTTTTTTCGCAAACTTTGAAGTCCTGTAACTAATGCTCCGTCAAATTTCAAAAACGTAGTACTACAGGAGTGTTCAATTGAACCAATCGTCAATACATTTTGGAAGTTCTATGTTGTTTTGTGATTTCCACCGGAGACAGTTTCCTTGTTAGTCGTGGTTGAGAATACAAGGACTGTCTGAAAAGTATCCGAACTTTTTAAAAAAAGGAAAGTAGAGGATGTTGGATAGCAACGCTGCATACAGTGCAGGTAATCTTCATGCACATGCCTATTGGGTGAAGTGATTGTCTCTTGCTTCAGCATCCGTTAGGCAGCCAGTGTGTAGTGTCGTGTGGTTCTATTCGTCGCAGTTAAATTTGGGCATAATGACAGAACGTTTGGAACAACGATAAAGCTTAAGTTTGGCAAGAAACTCGAAGATAGCCAAACAGAAACAATGCGCAAGATTCAACAGGCTTTTGGCGGCGATCCCACGGACAGTACACAAATAAACAGTGGTACAATTGGTTCAAAGAAAACAGTTGAAGCATCCATCCCCAGCAGATGCTGATTGTAATCTTTGACTACCTTGGCATTTTGCATCACAGATGCGTACCAGAAGGACAAACAGTTATGAAAGAGTACTATCTTGACGTTCTTCAGCGCCTATGTGATGCAATTCGTCACAAGAGATCAGACCTGTGGGCTTTACAAAATTGGCCCCTGCATCAGAGTAACGCCCCGGTCCATTCCTCGTCCTTGATATAATCTTTCCTGGCAAGGAAGGCATTCCTGTCTTCTGTCTCCAAGGCTCCTTGTGTGCTCTGGCTTTTTCCATAAAGCAAATCGACACTGAAGGTATCCGCTTTGATATCCAAGAGGACGGCGGCGTTGAGAGTATTTCCAAAGGGGCCTTCCAGATATGATTCCAGCAACGGCGGGATCGTTGGATTAAGTGTGTGGAAGCTGAACGTTCCTATTTCGAAGGTGATTAGGAATTAAAACACATCAGGTATGTAATTTCATTCTCCTTGCCTATTGTCGGATACTTTTCAGACATGCCTTGTATATTTTCTCATTGGCGAAGGAACAAATAGATGGAAAGATATCCTGAATGTATGTGCATATAACTTGTTTCAATCAATGTCAGTTTAGATTTTTAACTGGAGCTATAGCTAACATCAGTGGGATAAACTTTGGATACTACCCCTATCATATTAGTGGATATCTATGGTTTGGAATACAAATATCTGTAGAACTGTAGTACAAATAGTAGGATAACTGGGAAATCTTCGACTAAATTTTAACATGAACCAGAGTGAAGTAGACCTAATCTAGTGTAACTTAAAACAATCTACAGAAATTAACCAAACCTAATCATTACAACATCTGCTTCTTATTTTGTTTGATATGTATTTCATAAAATCAGGTTTACCTGCTTTTGCAACAAACTTCTTGAATCTATAGCGTGTGGCTACGTGGCTACTGTGGCTAGTTGGTTCACCGAGTTGACAGGGTTCTATCCCTGCTTCAGCTAGCAATATTACTTCTTTTCTAGGAAACCAGAAAAGCTTATTAAACTAACCTAACCGGTAAAAACCCGTTTGTTCATTTTAAGCTCTACACCCAAATTAATGAAAATGGCCGATGGAAATTTTTCAAAGTTTGAAAAATTACACAATGTGGCAACAGCAGAACAATTATTAGGTGACAACCATAATATGTGAATCGATAAGATAAAAGATAAAATTAATTGTATGGGCGGTAATGTGAATCGATTATTGTAAATCAGAAAGTATGATGGTTGAATATAACCAGATAATGCAATATCTCGATCTTACAGTTTCAAAATTTCCCTTCTGTTACCTACTATCTAATTGTTCAAGAACTGCCATTTTTGCTTACAGTGTACCTTTTGTACTTCTTCTTCTTCTTTTTTTACAAATTAGCACAGTATTCATAAATATTGGTCTATGCAAACATTACACATTTGCGATTTTATATATATATATATACACACTGGATATTGATTGACTCAGTTGCACATACATTACTAAGATTGTCTTATTGTCAAATATCGACAATTGAATAAAAGAACCTTCTAAACATTCCAATATTCATATATATCAAATATATTGTATATTCCAGACATGGTCTGGGGCTATCTGTTCAAAGTCCATATCAAAAGAAGCAAGAGAGTAGTTGTTATAAAGTCCGCAAATATAAATATTACTACTTGAGGCAGAGCCCGACCGAAGATGAACTCTATTAGTTTCAAAAATATTTTATCTGCTTTTTCTAACGTGAACCTTATGGGTCATGTTACGCTTATTTTTCTCTGCAATACTATATCCTTATGGCATAACTTAGATTGGAAATCATTTGCGTAGAAAATTCATTTTAAGGTTTACTAACCTAAAATCTATTTGATCACCTATTCCTGGGAATGCAACTTGTAATTTTATTAATGTAAGATGTGCGCTCAATAAACTTTAGTCTAGAGTTAGTGTAGTAGAAAACGAATTAAAGTGCAACATGTTGAACTTGATTTCTTAACTATAATACCAAACAAATATTTAAGAAGAAGACATGGTAAAGCATTGGGATAGACCTCACAACAACAATGGTCCATTTATCATCTGTGATAATTACAGATAACAGAAGAAGAGGGTGATAAATGCAGATTGCCGGATGTATGATGATTTTAAGGTGGTGGTCTTTTGTGTTAAAAGAACTTCAGCGGAAGAATAGATATCAGAAAAAGAAGAAAACCTATCTGAAAGAAGATGTTGAGATCTTCGTATATTCACTTGTTGTACCTCAACGTTCATTTTTCATCTCTTCCTTAAAACGTGAAAAGAGGAAAGAAAGGGATCAGCTTTCTCTTCTTCCAATGTGATAGGCAAAGATTTCCAGAGCAGATGTAACAATATTATTTATTATAGGGGACGATACAGCAATATTGAAAGATGCGAGCAATGTCACCAAATACTGACCTTTTCCACTATCCAATGATACTTGAGATCTTTCTTCTTTATAAATATGCAGTTTTCATTCTCTCCAGCACGAAGTATAATGATATCTTTTGTTTTCTATACTTTTTCTAAATAACGTTTCCTGTTTGAGAAAGTGCTTAGAAATATTTCAATTGTGGACGTTCTCATCAAGATAGATTCAAGTTGTTCCTGAAGCAGTGAAGCGTGGCTAATATCTTCTGAAATACCATCAATGGAATGTAGGAGGACATATTTAGATTAATCAATACGCTATTTTTATGTGAACTTTCAGTGTAATTCCACTTCTTTTATATAAACAAGTACAAAATTTAATTTTTTCTCTAAACTAATATGCTGAGGAGATTGTTTCTTTGATTGCAATTTGTTCTTGGAGATATTTTTTCATTCATTTCTAATAATTATTATCACATTTACGCGAAGTTAATGTAATCTTCTCTGCAAGCAAAGCAACACGCTACTATGTTGAAAGATAGAGCAGTAGCTTTTCGTAGATGGTACAAAGTAAAGGAAGTCCTTCACATCTACGATATTCTGATCACCTATTTTAATTGAGCTGATTTGTAACCTTCGTTTCAATTGAATAATTAGATTCTATCAAATACGAACCCATGATTAAATCAAACATACGGTGTTACTCGCCACGAAAGCGACATCTCCCCATAATTCTATTTTGCCTCTACTAGTTTTCACCAGACTTCACTAAAATATTCCAGCACTTCAGGTTCTGTTCAAGGTGCGCTCGGTAAACCTCTTTCTTTGCCAGCTCTTTGCTTTTTGATATTAAGGAATTAGTACTACACTAACCAAAACACTGAACTTTTCTTATAGATAACATACAGAAAATCTCTTTGTGAATAAAATTAAAAATTATGAAATAAAAGCAAGATGAAACTTACCTTCCTGCAATTTGTATTTTAGTGGAATTCTTCTGTACGTCTTGGAGGCGTAAATATCGATAACTGGATCATCCAAATGCTGCTGCTATTTTAACTCTGTAAAAAGTTCGCTATTGATATCGAAGTTATTCCGTTCAGCCGATTTTGTTTCGTTGAGCTACCACAGTAAATTTTGAATCTTGTGAATGCAGGGAAACTGTTATATTGAGGTACTAATAGCAGAAATGGTCGTAGTAAGTTGATGACTTTTGAAGTTTCTGCGAAAGTCTTCCCAACCTATTTCGGCACTTGAAATTAACATGGAAGTATGTGAGAGAGGAAGTTTGTCGCAATTTCTTAACCAGGGGTAGGAGGTGACCTCAGCTGGCTTTTGATATGTTGTAGAGCTATTTAAGTCTCGTCGAAAGAGCTTATAATCGTTTACGGAAAACACCAGGAGTACATGAATTAACTTTATATTTTAAGTCATATTCTTTTCAACTTTACAACAAACTTTGCCTACTAATGTCGCAGTTACTTTTCCCAAGGAGAAATTCACACTTCATTTGCAACTCATCGCTGTAGCCCTAAATTATCTATATGTAAATTTGTTGTGGCACTGTAACGAACACCAGCTGAAACACTGATTATCCTTTCCGAGTCTCAGAATATTGCGCTAGCAGTTGATCGGAGAACGGCCCAGCATAGATATAAGCTGTTGGAGTTATTGTTTGACGGAATTTCTTCTATACGATTCCTGTAAAAGCAGCAGCACTCGGTGTTAGATATTAGATTTGACTTCTTTTCTGTCCAATTCTGTGCAATGTAAGTAAATTACCATAACGTGTCAAATAATCATGGCTAAAAAAAAAAAGGTTAGCTTTGCGTCTTTACTTCCACTCTGCTGAAACTCAGATTTTTTTTACAGCTCTCTCATTTCTTTTGTAATCACTATTACCGAGATCTATCCAAAGTAAATCATTGTTTTCATACGTAAAGGTGTGCTAGGTATGGTATGTATAAACGTTTCATTTTTAAAATAAACAAATTATACCGAGCGCACATATTTTACTGTTAGTTGGTAGAGCATTGGCTTTCCATTCGAAAAATCCTGGTTTCAAAAACAGTGGTTTCGAACACATCCTGACTTAAGGATTTTCCAGGTTTCTTTCTTTGTCACACCAATCAATGTCGGGATGGTAACTGCAAACCAGACCTTCCCGCATTTACATCCACATCCAAAGTATCGAATAAGAGAGATCGCTCCTAGTTTAACAGTGTATTGTGAGCTGCTAAGAAAATTCCAAGTGCAACAACTATATAATCACGAAGTGTTATTTCCTGAATAACATAATTTGTACTTGTCAAGTGTAATTTTCATTGTGGTGATCGTAAAGTCGGTATATTAGAATGGTTCGTTGCACACGAAACATCAATCACGGAAACTCGTCTAAGTGACCACTGTCTACGAGTAACAGCTATTATAGAAAACAAATTTGTGGACATCTGAAGACTTATGTACAGGCTTCAAAAGTGTGAATGTAATTGCTTATTCCGTAATTGAAATTGTTACAACAATTGTGGTGTAATATTTGGATGAAGTTAGAAATCAGTGAACTGCAGACTACCTGTAACAAAAACTGGCAGCTAACAATAAAAAGGTTGAACAAACGAGACAGAATGTAACATATTTCGAAAAACACCAGTACTAAATTGATGTGGTCAGAAACTGCTTAATAGTTTTAACATGTTAAAAAGTGTCAATAAACGGTAATCTCGTTTGTTTGATGTATAAAGTGAATGTATTTGTTTTAGATATTCTTGGTCAGAAATATCTCGTAGTCTAATGTGAAGAATTTTGTGAAGAATACCATTTGTTCAAATATTAAGAGGATTGCATTGACCATAAATACAGAAGATGTTTGTAAATATGCTGTTTAATTGATCATATTGTTCCGTTCTAAATCAAAGGACAGCTCCCGTCATAACTTGAGTTTTCGATTGCACGCTATTGCATCTCAGGATAAATTAGACATGTTTGGGAGTATAAAAACTCGGTAATTGTAACATATTATTAAAATATGTAACGTTAAACTTACAGATCATTGTACGAGCTTTAAAACGGTATCAGTATCGTTCCTCCATCTTTAATCGAGTTATGTACTTTTCACTTGTACAGATAGGATGTTGCTCATCGATCGATGCAATGACTTTAGCCTGTGAAAATAAACCTGGTTGATAGTCGAAGGGATCGTCGATATGTTAGGATTGTTGTTGTGCTTGTGCAAAACCAGTAAACTTCACATTTTCAAAAAAATGAGTTTCAACATTCCCTAAATAAGGACAAAATTCTCTATAATTGTGTATAATTAGCTAAATCCTATCTTTTTTTTAAAAAAAAAAAAAAAAGATTTTAGAGCGCGTGCGTTTCCAGACATATTAGGGAAGTACTGTGCATTTCCAACTTTTAAACCAAGGTTTTTGTGACTTAACAGCTTTTGCATAGCACTCGAGATTTATCGTCCATTATATTAATGCAGTTCACAATACGTCGAACAAATATTACGTTTGTCTGTGGAAGGATAAATATCGACTGAATGGTTACTATCACGTACGTACGTACACATATAAGTAAGCTTACTGATAAGCATGCCAGGAGGGTAAAATTACGAAAAAAGGATGACATTTTTTTGTTATACAATCGACTTGTAACTGTACTACTCGACTCTTGTTTCGCATGTTTTGTTTCAGAAATACCAACAACACTACACTGGGGCAGCAAGCTGAAGGTTCCAATTATCCTGAAACAAGTTGGAATTCTTAGAATACACCACTGGTATTACTACAAACGGTGGTTTTATATACTTGTCCTTCTAAGTGAAAAAACAAACCTTACCTATCAAGCGATCTGGTAAAAGCTGTACTTTTTAGTACAGCATGGACACACTTGAAGTAGAAATTCCTATGGACCTGTCAGAGCTGAATGAAATCTTGGATGGCATACAGGATATGGAGGTTGGGCAACGAGGAAACAGTGACGGGAGAAGCAAAATAGTGAGGTCGACTCCATCGAAAGCGCTGAGCAAGCATGCAGGGGCGAAGTTGGTCTCTCTAAGTCAAACTTTAGGTTGAGAGATAACCATTAAGAATGGTTCCAAACACTGCGCAAGCTGCTATAGAAAAGACATCTTGGCCAAAACTATGAGTCAGAGATCAGCAAAGGAATTACAAGTTCTTAACGAGACTCTAGAATACTTGACTTGAAGTTAATTGAGTTTACCAAAGCACCAGTTGGTTTCGAAGAGAACATCACAACTTTTCTGCGGAGAATGGAATTAAGTATGAACGAGAAAGTCACCAACCACAACAGACAGTTAGTACCGAAGTTGGAAGAAGAGTGGGAATTCTCGTTAGAAGAGCAGCTTTGGTTTAGAGGCCAAGAAGGAAGTGGTCCAAAGAACTAAGATTGCTCCGTTGAGCTTCCTGAAGAGGAACCACAAGCAACCAACAAACATCCAGAAAATTGAGACGCCTATTTCCAAAAGTAACACTCCACAGAGACAAGCAGACACCGCCACCCAAACATCCCAGGAGGGACATCATAGAAGACCTGTTGAAAATCTTGAAAATTCACAGGAAGTAAAACTACAGTATAAAAACATCGGCCCTTATCACGGCCAACACAACAATCAGCCTCACTCCTTTCCTAATGTGTTTCTGGATGGAGTCGTTATTTCTCACTCGGATACGGTAAAAAAAAAAAAAGAGTCTTCTAACAGGCTTAGAAATTTTCTTCCAATTTCCCTTAATAAAATTCTTGTACACACACTAGTAATGTTTCATTTAGATTACTGCAATGTGGTTCTTGCTAACTTAGATGAAATACTGACTTACCGGTTGCAAATGCTTCTCTTTGTTTCATTTTTAATTTTAAACAAGTGACCATGTAACACTTTATTTCGATAGGCTGCAGTGGCTAAGAGTCTCACAACGAAGAGAATAGCATTTCTTACTTCTGCTGTTCAAAATCCTGTGTGTTCAGCAACCTACCTACCTTTTCCAGCGTTTTAAGTTTCTGAGGGATCATCATAATCGCGATACTAGATCACCTATGAACCCACCGATACTACTTTCTATTCTACACCACAACTCTTCCTTATTTTATGTCTTTTACGGTTTCGGTGTCCCGCAAATGGAATGCACTACCAATCTCAATAAGAGGAGTTAGTGCCAAAACGCCTGGGAAATTCATTGTTTTTAGTGCCAAAACGCCCTTCACGGAAGAGCAGATCTTATCATTTCAGAAATACTCTGCAGATGCGTGCCAAAACGCCCTTTCATTTTTCCAATCTAGGAGCCTCGCAGGCACCCCCAGGGATATGGAGAAGATGAGATTAATTAGTTTACTTCACATCCCACCCCAACCATATTCCTAGGCGGCTCCTAAATGAGCCCTATTATTGATTTCATTGTTGCGGAGAGCAATTCGTCACAGAAGTTCTACTATGATGTATACGCTACTACTACGCTCTACTGCCATATTTGCGGGATGCACTACTACAACCTTGCCACGTAACTTAGGCACCTCAACAGCCTTCTCATGTCTTTGTCTGTAGCGTATTGGCGAATGGCACTAGCAATTTTCTCATCTAAATTAACGTATTTGCTTTTCCTTCTCTTGGTATCCAAGTGTAATTCTGCCCTCATTTGCAATGCGTCGTAATGGCTTCAATCTTCCTTTAATACCTTAGCTAATTCTGTAGCATTTGGGTGACTTTTCCCTATTTTTCGGTTCAGCCTACTATGCCAGCTTTCTGCCGAATTCGTTATCCTATGGTGTAGCCCAAAACAGTTCCACATATCTCTGATATTTTCATTTTCTAACCAGTTCTGCAGTCTGCACAAAGTAGTCGTTGAACTGTGTAACTCTGTCAGTTGTTGGCGACGTCTCTATGATGGTCAGTAAACCCTCCTCAACGTCCACCGGATTAAGATGCGCCAAAGCAGCTACCATGCGAATCCCTGTACATAGTTGTCATGCCGAGGTCCTGCACCTTTCTCCACAAACACTGGTTGAAGTGAAACTTACACTCCTGCAACTTACACTCAGGAAATAGTCGTCGGAGGGCCGCTACAGTTGGGAGTTCGAAGTCGACAATCATGGTCTCCCACGCCGGAACCTGCGACTTCAACAATGAGAAAAGTTGAACGTGTCTTTGGTTTCGAAAGGAAGGAGGCAGTACACAGTAGGTATAACTAAACCCTAAACCTCGACATGGGTTGTGTAGATTTGCGCAAAGTCTGGAACGGTGAAAGGGCGTTTTGGCACGCATCTGCAGGGTATTTCTGAACTGATAAGATCTGCTCTTCCGCGAAGGGCGTTTTGGCACTAAAAATAGTGAATTCCCCAAGCAGGGCGTTTTGGCACGACACCAATCAGTGAGTCAACTTCAACCTATACTCTAAAACCACCTCTCAGTGCAACGCAACTAAGACAAATTTTACTCCATTCTTTCTAAATGTCAACTGTAGACGAGCTCCGCCTTTTATTTCAAAGTCAATAACTACGCCATGAATTAATACTCTTATTTACTCCTGTGGTTTTTCCAATGGTGTAATTATATCTATATTTGCGTATTTTTCGTAGTGTGAAAGTGTGTGTGTTGGTGGATTAAACTATAATAGCCCTAGACTAGCTGAGTTTGTAGTTTAGTCCATTTTTTATTTTCGCTTTCTTTTTTATCATTAGTATATATCATATATCATATTATTATTATTTGTTTTTACTGGAACTTTGAATAACATTTTATTCATGGTTGAGTGTAAGAAAAGACCGGAAAACAAGACACAAAAATAAATAAACAAATTTAAAAAGCGGAAACTCTCTTTTACCCAAACACAAATTTTTAGCAATTAAAATCTGTTTTCCAACCGAACACTCCCCCAAGTTGAATATAAGAAGAAACAGAAAAAGAAGCAAACCAACAAACAAGAAAATGAATCCCTCGTATGAAACCTGATAAAGAAGAATTTTACGACATAGGAGATAGTAGTCTTAGAGAAGTGACTTTCGTTCTACTCCACACCTGAACCGAATACTTTGGCCCTTATAAAGGTTGTGAAACATTCCAGGCTAAGCCCAGATAAGCATTAACAGAGGGCCCTATATATAATAAAAGCAAACATAGTGAAACATAGAACAGCCCTCCCAAAATCAAAGGGAAGTAATATGTGACCAGACATATCCCTCCATTGTACACGAGAGCATACCGGTAACATACAGATGTTACAACTTCTTAAAATCAAGACCAGAACAAACTTGCTCTCAAAACTGATAGCGCAATAAACAAACTTAAATCAAGGAAAGACATCATTATCAAACCCACAGACAAATCAGGGGACTAACCATTCTAGAAAAAAATGGTATGAAAGAGAAGTTTTGCAACAACTGGAAGATAAAGACCTCCTTCAGAGACGTCAACCAAAATTACAAAAACAATGAGAACCGTAGATAAGAAACTAATCTGCTTTGCAAACATGCTGGAATATTAAATCTTACACAGAGATAGATTATGCAACCTGAATGCAAAACGGGTTAGGTTTTATCTTTTACCAAAGGTTCACAAACAACACGACAGGAGACTGGGCTACCGCCAGGGAGACCAACAGTCTCAACCTGCAACAGCCCAAGAAGATGTTTGAACAAAAATACTTAACACATTTTCTCATGAAATTGTTGCTTACTCTAGTGGAATAGCCCAAATGCATTTAAGATTTTCTGCAGAAATCAGAAGAGTATATAAAAAGGCATATTATATATCTACAAATAACGATATATATCTACAAATATCGATAACAAACTTTTTAACGACATACTTTTCTTAAACAAGTCTTACTAAAAAGTAAAAAAATAATTTTGTTTATGCATGACTAAAAAGAAAAGCATGAGCGCTCTTTCATGTACAGCCACTTTATAAATTCTTGTAGTGGTGCGCCACATGCATTTCAATTTGGTCATGCATAAACAAAATTATTTTTTACTTTTTAGTAAGACTTGTTTAAGAAAAGTATGTCGTTGAAAAGTTTTTATTAGTTTTTTTCGAGTTATTTTGGTTTTCGGAAATTTCCCCAAGCTAATGTTTCGTGACCCAAATTCTAAAGTGTTCTGCAACCAGTAAAACAACAGATCGCTGCAGGCTAGTATCTATTTTAGGATAAAGAAGTCCATATTAAAAGAATATTAAAATATGATTTTAAAATATATAAGTATATGAAAGTAACAATGAAATTGTCACCCGACTTACGTTGCTATACGATAAAGCTGCAAAATTTGAGGACACCACGAACCATTGTGAACTAAAGAAAAGAATGTAAAAATACTTACACGCAAGTATAGAAATTAGAAGGAAATTAGAACTAATTTCAAATTACTACAAATTCGAGTATGAACAGCTTGCGATGAGAAAGCGTTGGAGCCTCGTCCCCCCACTAGTGAAGGGGGAGGTGAAAATTAAATCTGTCATTGCTAAACGGGAAAATGTGCTATTAAAAATTAATTGCACATATCCCCCTTTCAACAATGACCGATTCAATTCTAATATATAATAGTTACATTAGTTTTGGCAACAAGAGATTCCTTCAGAAGGAAGGCACGGGTATTGAAGCATTTTGTTTTTGTGGAGTATGCCAACACCTAAGTAGCCTACATCCTATGTTAGCATTGACTGATAAAAGCCCTTTGAAATTTTGCTTGAATATACAGTAGATTCGTCCATGATGTAATAATATTTGTAGGAACGGAAGAATAACTTAAATTTTACATAAATAAAGTACACACACACACAAAAAAAAACACCTTGACCTGAGTTCACAGTTGAATCGAGCCAAACTAAGATTATCTTCCTAGGTTTTATAATAAGGAAGAGACCAAACGGACATCTCGAAACGGACGTACCGTGTTTTATAAACCTGGCACATGACATGAATTCTTACACGTAAACTCAGCACATGTAACTGCCCTAAAGAACTCACTGATTAAAAGTCAGAAATTACGTCTCAGAAGAATTATAAATAATGGTAAGAAACTATGGAAGATACTAAAAAAATGGGAAGACCATTTATTACTAAAAAAATACAGTAAGAGAATGATTCAAACATTATTTAAGTATTTTTTTAAACCAGTCGCTCAAAGGGCCAACAAGAAAACAAAATGAGAAAACATAGTTATATTCTCAGTAGAATACTACACAAACAATGAGAACAAACGGAACAAACAAATCCAGAACTTATCAAGAGAGAATATGAAAGAGAGAACTGGTGAGTGAGGATGTCACAAGACTCACCGCTAATCGCCCCGAAGAACTTGAAACAATATCTAACGTAAGCAACCTTCACACAAACAACTGACGATGTACAAGATTTAACCAAGAAAGAACTGGGTTAACAGTATGCCAAAAACACAAGCAGAAGAGACTACTGACACGGACAAACGTGAAAATCGACGTTTTAAGAACCAAAACATATGAGCAATTAGATAAATGAGAAGTGGAGAAAAACAGAAGATGAAAACCACTCAGTTAATCAAAATGCAAGATGGAATCACAGTATTCAGAGAAGCTGAACACCATCAAGGAAATTGAGAGAGAGCAAAAAAAAGTCAATTCCAGAAAAGGAAAAAAGACGCCACAATTAATGCACCAAAGGTCAAACAGCAGAGAACTAGACAGAAACAGGAGGATGACCACACATTGAAACGTTCAAAAACCAAGGGAAAAAATTGAAAGAGAAAATAACTTCTAAGACCAATGAAGGAAACAAACATATTTGAAAATATAATTTAAAGGGGGGGGGGAGGCGTACAGAAATCTACAAACGAAGTTTATAGAAAACTACTTGTATACACATCCACACATAAAGGGGTCAAGGCCTATTGTTCTATACAGTAAACCGATATTAACTTGAGGTGAACACATATTGCATACAAAGTATATACACTCCACACTAATTCGGAAACAGATAAAAATGGCCCTAGATAGTATGCAAGTAAGGTGAACTAACATACCCACTGAAAAACATAAGCGCATACAGAATACATGCAATGGAGGTTTTTCCACCACGCAACTCGTCACTAAGACAACAGATGTAGGAGAAGACAGCTTCAATTGACTGAATCTGAAGCTTGCGTGAATGGAAGGTTCGGGCTCCAAGCCTAAAAAAAAAAAAAAAAAAAAAAAAAATCATTGTGATCAACATGCACGGCAGTGCATGAGCCAAGTTCTTCACGTCAGAAAACGTCAGCACTGCCAGAAGCATGTTATACAGGAACAAGAGTTTATGGCAAAATCGATGATTTGGGGGCCCCGTAAGAAAAAAACAGTTAAAGATAGGAATATGAGCTTTTGCCGCTAAGGAGATATGGTAAATATGTGCAGATGTACAAAATTTCATATTCGAATCTCAAACTATGTTCTAGTTGTGGACCCCTGAAATTGCACATTTTAGGCTAACTGACTCACTCACTCACTCATCATATTGTTTAGGGTGTTTGGAGTAAGCTAGAAACATGAAATTTGGTATGAAGGTAGAGGATGATAAGTAGATAAAGGAAAAATTCCGACATTTTGAAAAGGTCGCTATCTTGGATTCAAAATGGCTGCCAAACCTAAAATTTCAAAGAATACACAGCCTAAACGACTAAAGATAGAACAGTGAAATTTGGTATGAAACTACATCATTGATGGCAAATTAAGAAAACTTTTTAAAAATTTGAAAAAGTCGCCATTTTAGATTCAAAATGGCCGCCAACCCTAAAATTTTAAAGAATACACAGCCTAAACGGCTGCCGCTAGAATAATGAAATTTAGTTTGACAGTACAACATTATTAGTAGATTATGAAAATATTACAAAATATCTCTAAAGACGCCATCTTGGATCCAAAATGGCGGGCGTCATAAATCCATTTTCCAACTGCTTGAGCCAGAGATACGAAATTTGGCATAATGATGTATTATCAAGAGTAGTTTAGGAAAACATAACAACGTTTTAAAAAA